>ML111791.1:0-97434 GCA_003697995.1 Taxidea taxus jeffersonii
CTGCTTTTCTCTGAATAAAAATCTTTCCTCTAATGCCTAGTGCCACCTGGCTTTATTACCCTTTCTCTTCCAAGGTAAAGTCATCAACCAGTTCTCAGCACAAGGCTCATACTCTTTCTTCCCTAATGCTTGCCATGATTTCCATGTGAATTACTCCTTTAACTTCAGACCTCCAGGTCTTGACCTTTTCCCTTCTACCTCCACTATGCATAGGAAGGTCATAGGAAACTGATCACCAAAAATTTCCTTCAAAACTCTTAGTTCAGATGTCCCCCTTCCCTGCACTACCTCTTATACCTCCAGCTCCCAGGTCTTTTATCTCCAAGGCTTCTAATCAGCTTCCTTCAATTCACTCCCCTTATTTATTTATTTATTTATTAAAAAAAAAATTTTTTTTTAAGGGTTTCTGTTTTCTTTATTTATTTGACAGAAATCACAAGTAGGCAGAGAGGCAGGCAGAGAGCAAGAGAGGAGAAAGCAGGCCCCCCGCCAAGCAGAGAGCCTGATGCGGGACTCAATCCCAGGACCCTGAGACCATGACCCGAGCCAAAGACAGAGGCTTAACCCACTGAGCCACCCAGGCGCCCCTAAAATATATATAACATTTTATTTATTTTAACAGACTATTTAAATATATTATATTTATAATTATATTTATATATTTATTTATAATTATATTTAAATATAATTATTTATAGTGACCATTAACAAATTTAATAGATTACCATATTTCAGTGTGAGAGATATTTCAAATAATAAGGCTGCAATCAGTGCATCTTCTTTAAGCACTTTACTCCTTAAGTTCAGTCGAGCATGGGCTTCAGCTAGGGAAACTCTGAAAAAGAAAATAGATGCTAGTCAAAATATGTTGATATTATAAAGATAGTATATATTTTGGCAGAAACAAACCAAGGCATATGTGTACATAAGCCATACTTTAAAGATCAGCTTATTTTTACTTTAAAAAAATTTAGTTTCTTTTCAAAGCATGTTTTTCCTAGTTCAATAGACTATTCCAGAAAAAGCAAATATCCTGACTTGTTATCAAGGTTTCCTGACTTGGTTTCCACCCTGACTTATCTTCATTTTTATTATTCTACACCCTCTTCCCCAAGTTTTGTTCAGATAAATACACACTTGGGAAAATTAACCTAACTAAATATCCCTTATAAATATCTTTGGTGTTTTCTTCCAGTTCTTCATCTATTTAAAGTCCTCACAGAATCTCGAAATTTTAGTTTTGGAAGAGACCTTAAATTTCAGACTCCTATTAGATAACTGAATTTTCTCTACAATATCCCAGGTTACTTATTGTCCAGTCTCTTCTGAACTTTTCCTAGGGCTCACTAGGAATCCAGTGCTTTATCTTTTATTTTTAAATTAACCTGTGATTACCTAAAAAATCTCCCTCAAGCTCTCATTAGGTATATGTATTTGAATGATTGCTGAGCTTAGAAATCAGAAAACATGGGCTAAGTCTTTAGAATTTACTAGCTGTGTGACTTCATATATATCATTTACTTTCTGGAATTGTTTTGAAGCTCAGGTATAAAATGGGAACTATAATAATTCACAGTTACTATAATTTCAAATAAAGCAATTGAAAATTTTGGGACTCACCCACAAAGATTATATAAATTAAAGCTGAAATTGGTTTCACTGAAATTTCTACCCATTGGTCCCTAGTTTTATTTTCTGCAATTATAAAACAAACCTAATACTTCTTAAATATGACAGCTCTTCAAATATTCAAAGACATTCCCTATCTGCCCTATGTTTTCTTTTCTCTAAGATAAAATATTCCTAGCTCTTTTACTATGCCGTAAGACATAATTTTCAGGCCCTTCACTATTCTGGCTACTTTCCTCATGACCAGATTTGGCTAATATTCTTTTTCGGTATAGTACTACAGGTGTGATTTAACCAGCAATGCAGAGGTGAAGCAGAACTAGCATTTTTTTTACTCTAGATACTATATTCTATTAGCACAACCTGAATTCAAAGTATTATTAACAGCCACATTACATTGTTTACCCATATTAAACATAAAAAGAATGAAATCTCAAGTCTTTTTCATATTAAGACATCAACCATGGGGCACATGGGTGGCTCAGTGGGTTAAGCCTCTGCCTTTAGCTCAGGTCATGATCTCAGGGTCCTGGGATGGAGTCCTGCATCGGGTTTTCTGCTCAGCAGGGAGTCTGCTTTCCCCCCTCTCTCTCTGCCTGCCTCTCTGCCTACTTCTGATCTCTGTCTTTCAAATAAATAAAAGCTTAAAAAAAAAAAAAAAAAGACATCAACCTTTTCTTATCCATTCATACTTGGTTAGACCAAGATCATCATTTGAGTCTATGGAGATCTCTCCAGAGTTGTTTATTTTCAAATCTGACTATCATGTTCCTGATGTCCTCATCTAAGCTCCTCCTAAAAATGTTGACCACAACAGAGTATTTATAAAACCCTTCAGGAAAAGAGAAAAGAGTACTATTCAGCTCTACTCCAGAAAAGCAAGGATGGTGTTCTTAGGTATCTGTCTAAAGAAGCAGGAGAAAAACTTAAAGTTTATGACTCTTCTGAGTTCATTTAGTTTGCTATTTCATAAACCCCATCTCTACCTCTAGTGCTTATTTCTACAATGGGAAGAAGTAGAGTTATTACATTGAATTTAACTCTGCTTTATTTTTGGATCAATATAGTCAAATGTAAACTGAGGCTATATGAGTTTAAAGAAATACCTTTTTGCTACAGAGGAAAAAAATGAGAAAATAGGATTTTCAAGGTTTTGAGTATTTAAGTACTGATTTGAGTATTTTATTTTCTTATTTAAAAGAAATTTTTTGGAGGCATGTGGGTGGCTCAGATGCTTAGGTGTCTGCCTTTGGCTCAGGTTATGATCTTCAGGTCATGATCATCAGGTCCTGGGATCGAGCCCCCATGTCAGGCAACCACCCAGCTCAGCAGGGAGCCTGTTTCTCTCTCTCTCTCTTTCTGTCCCCCTGCTTGTGCTCCCTCTCTCTCTCAAATGAATAAATAAAATCTTTTAAAAAGAACCCCTTTAAAATTAATTAATTAATTAATTAAAATAATTTTTTTTTAGGTAGGCTCCATGCCCAATGTGGGGCTTGAAGTCATGACCCCAAGATCAAGAGTTGCATCGTTCAACAACTAAGCCAACAAGGCACCCCTGATTTGAGTATTTTAAATATTCCTTCAGAAAATGGCAAACATTACAAAATTCCATTCACCATTTTAAAACATGACAGCTGATGTCTACTTTCTCTTACCTCCAGGAATTTTTTCAGCTCTATGAAGATAAATATACAGCTAGGAAAGTTAATTAAATATATTTATCTCTTGTAGACCTATATCTGACATTTCCTGCCAGTCCTCATTTATTTTATATTGCAGTTATAACAAGATATTTATTTATTTATTTAATGGATTATTCTACTCCTGGTCCTACTTCATGATTTGTTTGAAATTACACATTAATTTATAGCAAATGAAATAATTGTTTATCAATAGGGGACTGTTTAAATTATGGTATAGCCACATTGGAACGCAGTACAGAATAATGTAATTCCTTATGTTCTGATAGTATTATAATACAATATGTAAATCATTCATGATTCCATTTGGGCAAAAGAAATTCATATAGATTATACGAGTAGAGATAGATATTTACATATCTATTCATATAGACAGATATTTATATTTAGATCTTTCTCAACTTATAATGAGTTTACATCCCAATAAACCCACTGTAAACTGAAAATATCATAAGTCAAAAATGCATTTAATATACCTAACCTACCAAACATAGCTTACCCTAGACATTCTGAAAACACTTACATTAGCCTACAGTTGGGTAAAATCATCTAAACAAAGCCAATTTTATAACAAAGTGTTGACTATCTCACATAATTTACTGAATACTGCACTGAAAGTGAACCACAGAATGGCTGTAAGGATATAGAATGGTTGTCTGTGTACCATTTGTTTACCCTTTTAATCTTGTAGCTGACTAAGAACTGCAGCCCAACTGTCGCTGCCCAGTACGAGAGAGTATCCTACTGCATATTGCTAGCTGGGAAAAAGACAGAAATTCAAAATTCAAAGTATGATTTCTACTGAATGTGTACATTTCACTCCATTTTCACATACAACTATGAAGTTGAAAAATCATAAAAGCATCTTAAGTCAGGGACCATCTATACATATAATATGTTTAAGTAACATATTCATCTCAAAATATGTAACATATTCAAATAATGGGTGTATTTAATATATATCATACATTTAAATTCCATATGTTTGTACCTGCTAGTATTTGAATGGATAATTTCTGGAAGAACACAAAAAACTGTTAACAGTGATTATCTCTCCAGAGAGTGGGACAGCAATGGGTAAGAGTTAGCTGGACACCTTACTCATTATTTCAGACTTTTCTTTAACTGTGTCCATACTTTACTCTTATAATAAAAATTAGTTTTTTAAAATGACTTCTCAGGCGCCTGGGTGGCTCAGTGGGTGAAAGCCTCTACCTTCAGCGGCTCATAGGGCTCTCTGCTCAGCTGGGAGCCTGCTTCCTCCTCTCTCTCTGCCTGCCTCTCTGCCTACTTGTGATCTCTATCTGTCAAATAAATAAATAAAATCTTTAAAAAATAAAATAAAATAAAATGACTTAAAGAACAATAATAGATGAGTCTATTAAAATATTTAAAAGTATAGGGAGCAGTGTACTTAAAATGAATTTTTTCAGAGTGCCTGGGTGGCTCTGTTGGTTAAGCAGCTGCTTTTGGCTAAGGTCATGATTCCAGGGTCCTGGGACAGAGCCCCACATTGGGCTTCCTGCTCAGCAGAGAGCCTGCTTTTCCCTCTCCGCTCTGCCTACTTGTGCTCACGCTCTCTCTCTCTCTCTTTCTGTCAAATAAATAAAATTGTTAAAAAATAAAAAGAAAAACAATTTTTTCTAGGTTCAACTAAAAATATCTGAACTTTTAAAAAGCCACATTTTAGGGGCACCTGGGTGGCTCAGTGGGTTAAGCCTCTGTCTTCGGCTCAGGTTATGATCTCAGGGTCCTGGGATAGATCCCCACATCAGGCTCTCTGCTCAGCAGGGAGCCTGCACCCACCCCCAACAACCTGCCTCTCTGACTACTTGTGATCTCTCTCTCTGTCATAAATAAATAAAATCTTTAAAAAAAAAAGCACATTTTACAAAACAATCATTTGTATTTGAAATCAGTGTACTTTACTTAAACCCAGTTCAAACAGAGATTCCAATAAAAAAATACTTTCATGAAAACAAGTATTGGACGTTCAAATGATGTAACAATATAACAAAAGGAATTGTTATATCACCTTAAAACCTTTTGAAATAAGGTAAATTATAAACCAAACAACTAGCAATCAAATAAAGAAAGAAGTAAAACATAAATAAGTTAACTAAACATGCCACTTAAAAGTCAATACTGTCTTTAAAATTTTAGATTGAATACCTACAAGTATTTTAATGCAGATGCTGACAGTTTTGATCCACTTACAGAATCTGTTCTGATCCTTCGACTTGCCAGATAATAGCCATGAATCATTCCTTCTGCCTCCAAACTGAATTCTACATTCAAATTCTTTGCAAAAGCCAACAGCTAAATTAAAAGTGTGAAAAATTCAAACTTAAGAAAAAAGAAATTTCCAAACTTTATTATAAAATCTATATTACAAATATCCAAAGTTTGTATATTTTATTTACATCAAAGTTGATTAAATATCTGGGGCCGTCCCAAAGTCATTGAGCATTTTATTTTATTTTTTAAAAGATTTTTATTTATTTATTTGACAGACAGAGATCACAAGTAGGCAGAAAAGCAGGCAGAGAGAGGGGAAGGGAAGCAGGCTCCCTGCTGAGCAGAGCACCTGATGTGGGGCTCCATCCCAGGACCCTGGGATCATGACCGGAGCTGAAGGCAGAGGCTTTAACCCACTGAGCCACCCAGGTGCCCCTCATTGAGCATTTTAAATCATAGTCTTATAAATAGTCTTGTAAATTCTGTTAAAGTTTAGCCAGAATAATCTCTTCCTCCCTCTTAGTGCAGAAATGTTTTGTGCAATGTATTTCAATGAGGATCAAGTTTTTGCTTCCAGTAGAATAAAGGCTCACTTAGATCCTTTCAGTGGGAGAGGCTTCCCCCAGCAGCTCATTTCCCTTTGAATAGCTTTAATTCTTTGACAATTTTTTTCCTTAAAACTTTCTCTCATGGGCCCTAGAGCTATCTGCCCTCCCTCCAGCTGAACACTACTAATGTGGAGGCACTGTGTTAACCACTATGAAGGTGGGCCTTCCAGGACAGAACAATCCTTCAACATAATGATTACCACTGTCTTCTCTGAGCTTTGTGCCTTTTTTCCCTGAGGATTCCCAGTCCCTTAAATCCTTAATCTGTGACATCTTTTCCAGACTTTTCACCATTCTGTTTGTTTTCTGCTTTTTCAATGCAGAATCAAAAGGGAAATTTAATCATACTAAGGTTACTATTAACTATAATATTATATTTCAAATACAACTTTTTAAAGGATCTAGGTATGTCCTGTATTGATATGTTCTGATGTTCTGTCTTCTTTATTCTCCTTATACTTCACAGATCCCTCTAGACCTTCAGAACTGGATAATAATATTATTAATAATATTAGTAGTCCTCTCTAGCTTTTACCCCACGGAGTTGCAGTAATATGCCACCTGTGTCCCCCTTCAGGAAAGGATTTGCTCCCAGCTCCTGGGAATACTGCAGCATTGGCTTCCAGGTGTCAGCCTCTTTAGGGAATGCCTCAGGACAGCCCATATCAAATGACTGAGGTAGAAGTAGGGCAAGTGTTATCAAAAAAGTCTATTTCTGTCCAAAGCAAAACAATTCTGGTGGGTCTCTTTACCCACCAGTGTAGGTCTATCTTTGGGCCTGCATCGAAGCTTGACTCCTTTCTCTGCCCAATCCTGCTTCCTCCTCCCTTCCACAGGTATTAATAGAAGAGCTAGAAGAGCACTCCTGAGTAAACAATGGCACTCTAAACTCATCTTGCTCAGCCTCCTGGAGAGCCCAGGCTGTGACACACTCCATTCAATCTGTTTCGTATAATGGACAGATTTATCTTCTGGAGAAATCATTTTTGCTCTTTCACAGCCTTAGTAAAGTCCAACTGTTCTTCTCTACAGTCTAATGAATCAAATATAATTTTTTTTTGCCTGAGCTTTATGGCTTATTGTAAATTTGCCAAATCCTAATCCCAATCACTCTAATTTTTGTTCTAGTCAACTAAGTCTTCTCATAGTTTTCTAGGTATATTCATTTCTTTTTTTTTTTTTAAGATTTATTTATTTATTTATTTGACAGATTGAGATCACAATTAGGTAGAGAGGCAGGCAGAGAGAGAGGAAGGGAAGCAGACTCCCCGCTGAGCAGAGAGCCCGATTCGGGGCTCGATCCCAGGACCCTGGGACCTCGACCTGAGCTGAAGGCAGAGGCTTTAACCCACTGAGCCACCCAGATGCCCTTAGGTATATTCATTTCTACTTTTGTCTTTACTCCTACTTTCATTCCTGTTTAGAATGTCCATCCTTCCTGTCATCTAATTCTTACTTTTTCTTAAGGATCAACTAAAGTCTCACTTCCTTGAGTCTTCCCAACTCTTGCATTCTACTTGACATCTTCCTTTCTGAATTCCTAAAATACTTAGAGTACTTAGAGTTAGCACCACCCAGTTTAGCACTTAAACTGTCCCCTAATGGTTTCTTGTATCTTGTTTTTATCTCATTTAAATGACAAACTAGTTAAAGAAGATTTATTTTTCTGTGACAATATAAAAGAACAGAAGTAGGCTCATATGTATAAAGTATTCAGTAAAGACTTAATTAAAAAGCCTAAGGGGTTTTTTGTTTGTTTTTCAGAGAAAAACTGGACAAAAATTTCTCTGGGTCATTAGTATGTCTATATATTTAGCACCCTAATTCCTAGAGACTAACTACCTTTTTCTTATATATTAAAACAAATAGGGGTGCCTGGGTGGCTCAGTCTGTTAAGCATCCAACTCTTGGTTTCGGTTCAGGTCATAACGTCAGGGTTGTCAGATGGAGCCCCATCCCATGTTGGGCTCTGTGTTGGTCATGGAGCCTGTTTAGGATTCTGTCTTGAGGTGCCTGGGTGGTGCAGTTGGTTAAGTATCTGCCTTTGGCTCAGGTCCTGATCTCAGGGTCCTGGGATCAAGCCCCACATCAGGTGCTCTGCTCAGTGGGGAGCCTGCTTCTCCCTCTCCCTCTGCCTGCTGTTCCCCCTCCTTGCGCTTTCTCTTTCTCTCTGTCAAATACATAAATAAAATCTTAAAAAAAAAAAAGGTTCTTTCTCTCCCTCTGCCCCTCTCCCAAATACAAGTAAATAAAAAAAAAAATACCCAATATATCATAAATATTCTTTTTCTGTTTTAGGCTATGTGAATAAACAATGCTCATAATTCAGTTTTAAGTCTACCTCACTTTTCCTTTTACCCATGCAATCTGCCTACAAGGAAGGCAGGTGAGAAAAAAAAATTTTAATGACTCATCGATTCCCACTCCCAGTATTCCAGGCTCTTTATCTATCCTATCCAGGTACTTTAACTCTATTGTGAATAGATTTCTGAATAGTTAATATTAAAAGGGCATCACTTGCAAATGCTTGTGTTCCTATAAAAATCATTGCTAATTTACATCATCTATTCTCAGGTTCTCTGAACATGCTGCACATGTTTTCATGGCAGGACACTGAAATGGGTTAGTGAGTTATGACAGGTATTCTCTAAAGTCAGAACTCTGAAGGCATTTATATAAAGTAAATCCCTTTGAATAGTCTGTAAAATGTAAATAACTGTATACCTATACAGCCTCTCATCATAATTTTCCATAGAAAAATCATATTGGGTTTTCTTTTTATTAAGATTTTTTAGGGGCGCCTGGGTGGCTCAGTGGGTTAAGCCGCTGCCTTCGGCTCGGGTCGTGATCTCAGGTCCTGGGATCGAGCCCCACATTGGGCTCTCTGCTCGGCGGGGAGCCTGCTTCCCCCTCTCTCTCTGCCTGCCTCTCTGCCTACTTGTGATCTCTGTCAAATAAAAAAAAAAAAAAAAGATTTTTTTTAAAGCTATCTGGACAGTGGTGCAAACAATTAACTCAACATTTTAATATTTATTGTCCTTAAACAGTTTTTTATTTAATTATAGTCCTAAATATCTTCTATACAATGTCCTTAAAGTATTTATTTATTATTTATTTATTTAAAGATTTTATTTATTTATTTGACTGACAGAGATCACAAGTAGGCAGAGAGGCAGGCAGAGAGCAAGGAGGAAGCAGGCTCCCCGCGGGCGAGCAGAGAGCCCTATGTGGGGCTCGATCCCAGGACCCTGGGACCATGACCTGAGCTGAAGGCAGAGGCTTTAACCCACTGAGCCACCCAGGTGCCCCAATGTCCTTAAAGTATTTAAAAGCTGAAAGGAACTTGGAATAAAAGAAATCTAAATAAAGAAAACTGCTCAAATGAGTTCTATTTCAGTTGAGAAACATTAGTATAGTACAAGTATGCGTGGTACTCATTTTTTCTGCCTGTACCTTTTCAAAATCTTCAGTTGTGAACTTCTTAGAAGCTACATAAAGCTGCCCTTCAGGATCAATGGCTTTCTTTAAAGTATGTTGCACAGTAGAAAGAAGTGGAAAGCAAGGAGATGATTCATTGCAGTTAATCAATAATCCAAATGCCTCTAGGAGATTAGCTGGAATCAAACTGCAATCCTACACCAAATGAAAATGTAAAAGACAAACATTAAACTCCGGCTTTTCCACAAACACTTTAGAAATAATTATAAATTAAATACTGTTCATAACTATTTAAATTATTAACATATTTATATTATTATATTTTATTATATTAACTATGTAACTATTCTTATTTTAGTATTTGTTACTGTTATTTATTTATTAAAAGATTGTATTTATTTATTTGACAGAGATCACAAGTAGGCAGAGAGGCAGACAGAGAGAGAGGAGGATGCAGGCTCTCCGAAGAGCGGAGAGCCCGGTGTGGGGCTCAATCCCAGGACCCTGGGATCATGATCTGAGCCGAAGGTAGGGGTCTTAACCCATTCAGCCACCCAGGCACCCCATGTTATTATTGTTATTTAAAGTGATCCCTGAGTAGCATGGGAACTTAATATGACCAAGTTTTTTTTCTTTTTAAGATCTTATTTATTTATTTGAGAGAGAGAGCATGAGAGGGGAGAAGGTCAGATGGAGAAGTAGACTCCCTGTGGAGCTGGGAGCCCTATGATCCTGTGACTTCAGGATCATGACCTGAGCCAAAGGCAGTCTCTTAACCAACTGAATCACTCAGGAACCCTTAATATGACCAAGTTTTTGAATGCTCTTTATTATTTTCTTACACATGATTCATTAAAGCCTACTCTACTGCCTATTCAAATAATAATTTCTAGTATATAGACACCTGCTTTGCATGACTAAAAAAATGAAAATTTTCAAACACTTGTATCATTATTTAGTTCTACTACCTGATTAAAGATAGACATGGGATAATAACAAAACATTAAGAACAACAAAAAATTGAGATTAAAATCTACAGTTAAATTCCCTGGACATTCTAAAAATATATATATACATATACCTTACCATCTGACCAATTAGAGTATTTGTTTTCTGCATATTTTTCCTTAAAGATGAATCCATATCAACAAAAGACCAAAAACTGCACTGAACTGGAAAAGTCATTTGTTGATTAACACCATCCCCAAACTTCTTTCCTGGGATGTATAGTGTGATGTTTCTGCTTTCCACAACTAAGTCAAAAGACATTACCATTTATTATTTAGGTTCATTTAGGCCTATATATCTATAATTTAATAACAAATATTATTATATAGAATTTTACACTCTAAATGTTGGACAGTAAAGACACAAGTAAATTTGGTTGTTTCGCAAGATATGGTTAAATTAGAGGATCTGCCATAAAAAGAACAAGACAAGAAAAATATTTGAATGTCTATGTGTCCCATGACTTAATGAGAACAATAGTCTAAGGCATGTAGCTGGAATTATGGTCAGTGTCTGGGTGGAATAGAGAGAGGGTTGAGAGACTGGTCATATAGGTCATGCTTACGAGGGTCTGAAATTAAGCAATGTTCTTTTATGTGGAAAAAAACAAAGCAGGACTTGTATGTAAGAGTGAAAGAGCATAAGACTGAGAGAAAATATAAACTACAATGACTTAGATACATCTCAAATCCAATGTTGAAAACCAAATTCATCATTCTCTTCCTCAAATGACTCTGTGTGCATTACTCACAACTAGGGATATCACCATCTAACTACTTAAAACCCAAATCAAAAATGTAGAAGCAACATAATCTCCTTTCTATCCTTCCTTCACCCCTTGTAATCATTCAGTCTGTGGATTCAATCCAATTCCTAGGATTCTATCTTCCAAATAGTTCTCAAATTAGTCTTTTCCTCATTCATGATAACAGAGTCTTTTGTTTATATTTATCTTTCTTTTGGATCATAAGGTAAACATATATTTTTAACTCTACAGAAACTGCCAGAGCAGTTTTCAAAATGGTTGTACTATGTTATATTCTCATCAACAATATATAGGAATTCCCATTTTTCCACATCCTTGATAATATTTGTTGTCAATCTTTTTAATCTTTGCTATTCCAGTAGCCAAGGCCAGCTACTTAGTATGTGGGCCCAATGTAGTCTAAACTTTTTTTTTCTTTTTTTAAGATTTTACTTATTTATTTGTTAGAGAGAATGAGCACAGGCAGACAGATTGGCAGGCAGAGGCAGAGGGAGAAGCAGGCTCCCTGCTGGGCAAGGAGCCCTATGCCGGACTCGATCCCAGGACGCTGGGATCATGACCCGAGCCGAAGGCAGCTGCTTAACCAACTGAGCCACCCAGGCGTCCCAGGCCCAATGTAGTCTAAAAATCCGGGCTCCTTAATCAAACACAAGGGAAAAGCTGCTGTTAAGTATAATAATATATAAAGCTTTTTCCTTTAAAAATATTTTATTAGTTATGAAATGTAGCAGGACTGATGTGGAGAAATTAGAATCTTCATCCTTTACTGGTGGGAATGTAAAACTGCAATAGCCACTGTGAAAAATAGTTTGGTGGTTCCTTATGAGGTTAAACATAGAATTACCTTATGATCCAGCAATTCCACTTCTAGGTATACACCCAAGAGTTGAAAGTAGGGACTTAAACAGATACATGGACTCCAATTTTCAGAGCAACATTATTCACAATAGCCGAAAGATAGAAGCAACCTAACTGTCCCTCAACAAACGAATGAATTTTTTTTAAAAAGTGGTATATATATAAAGTGGAATCTTATTCAACAATAAGAAAAGACATTCTTGAATAGACAAATTCATGAAAACAGAAAGTAGAATGGAGGCTACCAGGGGCTGGAGGTAGGGAAGAACAGGGAGTTATTGTATAATGGGTACAGAGTTTCTTTCTTTCTTTTTTTTTTTTAAAGACTTTATTTATTTGTCAGAGAGGGAGGTTGAAACAGAGAGCACAAGCAAAGGGAGCAGCAGGGAAGAGGAAGAAGCAGGCTTCCCGCTGAGCACGGAGCCAGGTGCAGGACTTGATCCCAGGACCCTGGGATCATGACCTGAGCTGAAGGCAGCCACTTAACCAACTGAGTCACCTAGGTGTCCCTGGATACAGAATTTCTGTTAGGAATTATGAAAAGTTCTAGAAATGGAGACTGGTAAGGATTATATAACACTGTGAATGTGCTTAATGTCACTGAATTGTATACTTAAAAATGGTTAAAATCATAAATTTTATGTTATGTGTATTTCACCATGGAGGGGAACTCCTTCAACTTGGAAAGGAACATCTACAAAAAACCTACAGCTAACATCATATTTAATGGTGACAAACTCAAAACTCTCCTACTAAGATGAGGAACAAGACAACGAGGTCTCTTTTTACCACTGTTCTATGGCATCAGAATGGAAGTCCTAGCTAAAATAATAATACAAGAAAAGAAATCTGGGCCAATACAGACTCACATTAATGCATAACTGAGGGCAAAAGCTAAAACAGTATTTTTGCATATTAAATTCCTCTCTTTTTATTTATAAAGGTAAAATGAGAAGTGTCATTTAATATAATTTCTCAATTCCTAAAATGTATACAATATAATCTTAACAGTTAAGTATCTCCTTGACACTGGTGAGACTGTAAGTTAAACAGGTAAAAATTAATTAGAAAAAAATAGTTTACCTGATTGCAGCTGTTCTAGTTTATCCTTTTTGTGTGAAGCCAAGTCTCCTATAAAACAGATACCACCTTTAGCTAGCAAAGCACTGCCAGCCTGAATGCTAACTGCTCCAGTTCCATACTTATTCCTGGATAGAGTAGGAAAAATTTCAGTAGAGACCGGATGACGTATACCACGGGGCACAAGGTTTATACTAAAATTCAAAAGCCTAGGAAAAAATAAATTACTCATTACTATTATTCAAGGTTTGATTTTCAGAAGTGATAATGTATAACAGCTACACAATTAAATTTAGTTTGAGTCAGTGCTTGACGAACATTTTTTTTTTAAGATTTTATTTTTAAGTAATCTCTACACCAAACATGGGGCTCAGACTCACAACCCCAAGGTCAAGAGTTGCATGCTTTACTGACTGAGCCAGCCAGGTGTCCCTAATGAGCACCTTTTCTAGGGATAAAAATATATATGAGACATGGTCCTTAACTTGGAAAGTTCACAGCCTAGAGAGACATAAACAAAAAACTAAAACACAATGTTTTCACGAGAATATCCATAGGAGAGTATTATTTCTTCCCAGAAGGCAGTCAGAGAAAGCTACAGAGAGATGTCTTTTGAACGGGCCTTCCTCTTTATGGATTGCTTTCTTTTGTTTATTCAGAATTTTCACATTTAGGCTTGACAGTAGCCCATAATGGCTATCCCTGATGCCTATGTATTGTGGTAACTCTTGATAACATCTGTTTTCTAACCTCTTTGCCAATTTCCTCAGCATCTTCATTTCTCAAATTTAAATTCTAAGAAAGGATTATGATTATCTTAGCTTCCAAAACCTTCTCACAAAAATCATAGCTTGCTGGTGCAATCAACTATGATGAGCTGAAACAGACATCCAGTGCAAAAGAGGATTAAGTGGTATTCTTTAAATATGGATAGGTAGATGCTGTAAAATTTCTAGTATATATGCTTCTAAGGAATTTGGATGTTAATTTGAAGATATATAAAATGGGGGAATGAGATTTAGAAAGAAACTTATGCAAGCCTATAAAGCAGTGGTTTTTTTTTTAAGACTTTATTTATTTATTTGACAGACAGAGATCACAAGTAGCCAGTGAGGCAGGCAGAGAGAGAGAGAGAGAGAGGAGGAAGCAGGCTCCCCACTGAGCAGAGAGCCTGATGCGGGGCTCGATGTGGGGCTCCATTCCAGGACCCCGGGATCATGACCTGAACCGAAGGCAGAGGCTTTAACCCGCTGAGCCACCCAGGCGCCCCAAAGTAGTGGTTTTCAACCCTACCTCACATTAAAATCACCTGGGGATATTTTAAAAATTCCAATGTCAAGCCCCACCCCAAACCATTCTAGGGGTGAGCCAAAGTCATAAATATTTCTTCTAAAACTCTCCCAAGTGGGGTACTCCGGCGGATCAGTTGGTTAAGTATCTGACTCTTGATCTTGGCTCAGGTCTTAATCTCAGGGTCACAGGCTCAAGTCCCGTGATGGGCTCCAAACAGATTTCTGCTCAGTTCAATTTTATACCTAATTTATACCTGGTTCAATTGATTCTCAACAATGGTGTCAAAACAATTCAATGAGGAAAGGAAAGTCTTTTCAACAAATGGTATGGAAAAACTGTATAAATGCATAGGAAAAAACATTAACTTTGACACATACTTCACAACATATACAAAAATTAACATATGATGGTTAACAGATCTAATGTAAAAGCTAGAACTGTAATGCTTCTAGGAGAAAATATAAAAGAATATCTCCATGACCTTAGTGTAGGTAAAGATTTCTTAAACAGAACCCAGAATACACTAGGCTTAAAAAAACACAATAAATTGAATTTCATCAAAACAAAATAGTCTGCTCATGAAAGATATTTTTAAGAAAAAAAAATACTAGCTTTAGACTGAAAGAAAAATTTCATGCTACATATATGTGACAAAGGACGTACATCTAGAACAACCCCTCTTAAAAGTGGGTAAAGGACTTGAACAGACACTTCATAAAAGAAGATATATGAGCAGCCAATAAGCACATATAAAAGAGCTCAGATCAGCAGCCATCAGGAAAATGCAAATTACAACCATAATGTGATACAATTTCACATGCACCAGACTAGCTAAATTGAAAAAGACTGACAACAACAGATGTTGGTGATGATAGAAACAACTGGAATCTTACATTGTTGGTGGGAATCTAAAATGGTATAACCACTTTGGAAAACTACTTGGCAGTTTCTTATAAAGTTAAATATATATCTACCTAATGACATAGCAATTCTACTCCTAGGTATTTATTTAAGATAATGAAAACACATGTCCAGGGACGCCTGGGTGGCTCAGTGGGTTAAGCCGCTGCCTTCGACTCCGGTCCTGATCCCAGAGTCCTGGTATCGAGTCCCACATGGGCTCCTTGCTCGGCGGGGAGCCTGCTTCTCTCTCCGCCTCTGCCTGCCTCTCTGCCTGCTTGTGTGCTCTCTCTCTCTCTCTCCTCTCTGACAAATAAATAAATAAAATATTAAAAAAAAAAAAACACATGTCCACAAAAATACCTGTATAGGAATGTTTACAGTGGCTTCATTTAAAATAGTCAAAACCCAATCAATGTCCATCACTAGGAGAATGGATAAACAAATTTTGGTACATTCATATAATGGAATACTACCCATCCATAAAAACAATGAACTACTAACATACACAACTAGGTCAATCTCAAAAACGTGTAGAGTAAAAGAGACTAGGCCCAAAAGAATATGCATTGTATGCATTATATGATTCTATTTTTTTTTTAAGATTTTATTTATTTATTTGACAGCGATCACAAGCAGGCAAAGAGGCAGGCAGAGAGAGAGGAGGAAGCAGGCTCCCTGCTGAGCAGAGAGCCCGATGCGGGTCTCGATCCCAGGACCCTGGGATCATGACCTGAGCCGAAGGAAGAGGCTTTAATCCACTGAGCCACCCAGGCACCCCTATGTGATTCTATTTTTATGAAGTTTGAGAACAGGAAAATTAACCTACGGTGACAGAAATCACCTGTGGAAATAGGAACTAAGTGAAGGAACTTTCTGAGGTGATGGAAATGTTCTGTATCTTATTGTGGTGCTAGCTATCACAATGTATGCACTTGTCAAAACTTATTAGAGTATATACTTAAGATCTGATTAATTCACTATATATAAATTTTAACTAAAAAATTAAACAACTCCCCCCAAATCTCTCGTAACACTCCAAATACCACAGGAAAAGCCAGAGGTTAATGACAAACAGGAAAAGAGACAAAGGCCTTAATTTACAAGAGATATCACAAGTCATTTAGGAATAAACAACTTAAAAGAAAAGAGGACAACAGAAGTTCATAGAAAAATAATAGAAGTGTTTAGAATGATGCTAAAACTTCTAATTTAAAAAATGCAAATTAAAATAAAATACCATTTCCACCCATTTGATGGCTAAATTTAAAAGTCTGATAATACCTAGTGTTGGTGAGGTTGTGAGGAAACAAATACTCCCATGCTCATCAGTGGAAGATTAAATTGGTGCAATCTGTAGCAGTTAGCACCACATTTACATTGCAATTTAATTTTAATTTAAGTTTATCAAAACATCATCTGTCCAATTAAGCTAAATTTGCATTTTTAAATTTTAAATCCATTCTATGAATTTGTTTTTGCTTTACAAATGCATCCAAAGTATTAATATAAGAAGTTTATCCCTAGCTTTTGAACATTTAAGTGATTTTAAAAATGGTACTTGCTAGTGGAGAGCCCCAGAATGCTGAATAGAAGTTTATTACAAAGGTAGGGTGATAGCCCCAAAACAGTAATTTTGGCACTTTTCACAGACTTATTTGTATACAGTGCATTAGTATTATTGAATGAAATCTTGGAGAAAAATAAGACAATGGCCTGTTGGCTCTTGGGGGGAAGATTATTTTAAAATGAAAGCAAAGGACGGGGCGCTTGGGTGGCTCAGTGGGTTAAAGCCTCTGCCTTCAGCTCAGGTCATGATCCCAGGGTCCTGGGATTGAGCCCCACATGGGGCTCTCTGCTCAGCAGCGAGCCTGCTTCCCCATCTCTCACTCTGCTTGCCTCTCTGCCTACTTGTGATCTCTCGTTATCAAATAAATAAATAAAATCTTTAAAAAAATAAAAACAAAATGAAAGCAAAGTAAAAAAGTAGTACACTGAAATAGGGAATAAGGGAAAAGGAAGCCTGTGAAGGATGCATTTATTTGTAAAGGTCTGAGTGGGGAAACTGGTGAAATTCGGCATGGTTAGATTCTCAAAATATTGAAAGCAATATCCAATTTATCAATTCCTGTTTTTAAAGTTTTGAAATTTATTAATAAAAGTTTACTTAAATATTTTATACTGCCTAGTTGAATTCTAAATATTTGTCTTATAATAATGTTCATGGAAAGGATTTATGCAAATCCATGACCAATTTATACTTTGAAAACATTCATATCACATATTTTACCTGTCTACAAGTAGTGTATCACTTGTTATAATTAAAATATCCAGGCAATCTTTCAGTTCCTTGTTACGGTCACTTGTCTGTACTAGACTCATCAGCAAACAGAGCTTGAGTAAATTGTAAGTCCCAGGAGGAACAATTTGTGATGCAAAGATATTGGCAAGTATTGCTGTAAATTTCCAGCATGAGCGGGAAGTCAAAGAGAGAAGATACCTGAAATTGTCGCTAATTCCTGAGGGAACTGAAAGTAAATATGAACACATATATTAAAAAGGGTTTTAAAACAAGAAAATGACATTATAGATCTCTAATTCCATTTATTGAAAATATTATCAAGTTATAGTTCTTCTAGTAATACCATATACAAATTCTTATGATAATGTTAAATTATCATATACATACATATTATATAAATTATATTAAACTATGATTATAGGTCACTCTGGTCTCTCAATTTTATCCCAGGGACTATAATAAAAGGAAGCAGTTACCCCACGTGTCTACATAGACTGGCTGTGATGGGGGCAAGCAAATACCTTGTTCTTTTCCTTTTAAGACCTAGATGAACAAAGCCAGATCAGGGGGCTCTTGTATTACAGTGTTTGCTTCTATATTTTTAGGTTTAAAATAATACCACCTTTAGTGAGAGCTAAACAGCAGAATGGGAATTATTTGACTGGTGCTGTTAAAAAGGAAGATTTACTCTCTACTACTTAGAAAGCACTGTACTGTACTATAACATTCTAGATCTTCCCCACCCCCTTACTCTATCTGGCTCCTTAAAAAAAAAAAGAGTGATTTAATCCAGCTGATCATTAGGAGAAATAGCTGTGCATGCATAACCCAGTCCTTTTCTCCTTCCTCTTGGGGGCTGCCATCACAGAGCAATGATTTCTTCTATTCATCCATGCCCATGGACCAAGGGAGACCTACTTTAGTGTAGCTCCTGCCACATTTGGGTGGTTAAATCTGCCTAATTCTATAGTGCAGCATGAGAAAGCACACTTTTTCATCTACATATAAGTCATGTTCTGCTACCAAATCAATAAATCGGGAAACACTTCACAGCAGAAAATATGTAAAATATCATTCAAATATCTATTGTCCATTTGTGCTTCTTTTCTTCAATACTTTTATTCTTTTAAGAAGCTTTTCTCTTCAAGACAGGCAGAGGTATCTAGAATCCACTTGCATTTAAATTCAACTTGGCCCTATTATTGCAGATGGTTATCTAGTGATTAAAAAAATCTAACTTTATTCGAGATTTAACTAATCTTTCCTACTTTAATTGTTTGTGTGGCAAGTTAAGACTAGGTCTGCTCTCTACTTTTACTTAATGCCTATTTATGTTTGAGTTGTTAAAGAAAATTATCAGTAACAAAGGCATATTTTGGTCCCCATCTGCCTTTCTCTGTTATCTTATTTCTTGATTGGTTCAGCTCAGATGAGGAAAAGGATACTATTGTATTGGGTTTTTTTCTCAGACCACAAGTTGCTTAACATTGCTTTAGTTAGAAAATAAACGTTAGGTAGAAAAACCTTTTGATGAATGTCTAACTCTTGGCGTTTGGACATAATTTTCTCATTGCTAATTACGGAAAAATCAAAATAAAAGTTTAGGCAAAAAAAGGAGTTGTTCCTGTGAGCAAGGTTCTACATTATCACATTTTATTTCATAGCATTTGTTATCTGAAATTGTCTTTTTGATTAGTTTACAGATTTACTGACTGTCTACCATATGATTTAAAAGTAGGAACCTTGATTATCCTGACTATAACTATATATACCTAGTTCTTAGAAGAGTGCCCAGCAATACTTACTTCCTGAGCAAATACTTATTTCCTGAACACATGGACTTAAATATTTGTTAATATATGATACTAAGAGTTTCCTTACCTTTTGGGTTGCAAGAAATGATACTATTTGCCTCTATACAGACAGCAGTTTGTGAAGTTTTTACACAGGTTGGAATTCCAATAATTTTATACTCATTTCCTATATTCATTTTACTCACTGATTCATCTAAGATTATTAAACACAAAAGAAAATATGTATTCACTAAATGAAACTTGTACGTGTTTACATGGTTCAAATACCTAGAGGTAGTAAGAATTTAGTAGTTGAATTAGTTGTAAAGCATTTACTTTTGTGTGTAATATCTATATAGAGTAACACTGATAATGTAAATTGAGGTAATTTTATTGCTGGTAAATTTTAATACTTATAGGCAATGATGAATCAATTTTAAGAAGCAACAAGACAGTCTCCTCTAAGACAATTAAAAGAAAAACAGGATCATCCTATTTAAGATGAACTCTTTACATTAAATGATAAAAAATATTAATAAAAAATGACCTTATAAGTAATAATTTGACAAGAAAATAATTTTAAAAGGTACTGTCTCTACCTACAATATAGGCAGGTAACTTTTACATTTATTATCTAATTGAAAACTGTTAGATATTGCTATTCCTGCTTTGTATATGAAGAAACTGAGAAGTTAAGCAAATTGTACAAGGCTAAACAGTACATAGCAGAACTGAAATTCACATCTAGATCTGGCAATCTCCAAAGTCTACCTTCTTACAGTATGCTAAGTTTCCCTTCTCGCATCTACAGACTGGGCAAAGCTTTTGCACAAATTCAAAATTGGTTGATTGGTTGATTGATTGATTGTTTTCAGTGGTCTCCATGCCCAGCACAGAGACCAGTGAGGGGCTTGAGCCTCATGACCCCAAGATTTAGACCTGAGCTAAAATCAAGAGTTGGATGCTTAATCAACTAAGCCACCCAGGCACCCCCCCAAAATTTATTTTACAAACATACACTAAAAATCTTGATCCTCCATTACACAGTTAGAAGCTGGTTGGTTGTAAAGCTATGAAAGAAAGGCTTAAAAGGATTAGCATTTTCCATGAACAGGATTAGCATTTTCCATGAAGAAGATCAAAAGGTGATTTTAATCATATTTTTCCTTCTCTCTCCCTGGCTTCTTTTTTTTTTTTTTTTTTTTAAAGATTTCATATACAGGGACACCTGGGTGGCTCAGTTGGTTAGGCGTCTGCCTTTGGCTCAGGTCATGATCTTGGGGTCCTGGGATCAAGTCCCGCATCGGGCTCCCAGCTTGGCGGGGAGCCTGCTTCTCCCTCTCCCTCTGCTGCTCCCCCTGCTTGTGTGCTTACTCTCTCTGACAAATAAAAAAAAGATTTCATTTATTTATTTGTCAGAGAGAGAGTATGCACAAGCAAGGGAAACAGTAGACAGAGGGAGAAGCAGGGTCCCACTGAGCAAGCCTGATTCGAGGAACTCCATTCCAGACCCTGGGACCATGACCTGAACTGAAGGCAGACACTTAACTGACTGAGCCACCCAGGCACCCCTCCCCTTTTTTTTTTGGCTCCACAGAGCTTATTGGTGTACCCTGTAGACTGGAAGGGAAGAATCAGGTGTAAGAATTGAGAAAATAAAAACCACAAACCAATCAACTGATCAAACAAACAACAACAAAAACAACTAACTGAGGGATACAGAACAAATTGTGAATTATGAGGGGAAAATAAAAGCAAATAGTTTTTCAACTGTTCCATGGAATTACAGAGTTTGGTAAATGTATCTTGAGGTCAAGGAAAGGTCAAGAAAAAGGTAAGGACGCTGGGAAGTCTGGTTATTTCTTCTAATGTAAATCCCAAAATGCCTGTTCTTTTATTAATTTAATCTTTAAAAATTCATTTAGGTTCTATGTAAGAGTTTATTTGAAGAAAGGGTTTTCTACCAAAATGTAAGTTGGATAGCCACTTATCCTTCTATATTGTCTGGTTTGTATGTAGTATACAATAGAAGTAATTAAAAACATAGACTTTGAGGCTGGAATGCCTGAATTTGAATGATGGCTGTGCTACATACTAGCTATGTGACTTTGGACAAATTACTTCTCTGTGCCTCAGTTTCCAAATTGTAAAATTGAGATAATAATAGAACTTACTAGATGCAGTTGTGCCTAAATGAGTTAATCTATGTAAAAGTGACTGGCACACAGTAACTGCTATATAAAAATGACTTATTATCGGGGCACTTGGGTGGCTCAGTGGGTTGAGCCTCTGCCTGCAGCTCAGGTCATGATTTCAGGGTCCTGGGATTCAGCCCCGCATTGGGATCTCTGCTCAGCAGGGAGTCTGCTTCCACCTCTCTCTCTGCCTGCCTCTCTGCCTACTTGTGATCTCTGTCTGTCAAATAAATAAATAAAATCTTTTTAAAAAATGACCTATTATCATCTGTGCTTACATCTTATGTGCCTGCCTCATCCTTGTCAGGCCACAGGGGAAAGAGTTTTTGTTTGAATTTCTGTTTCCCTCAATCTTGAGTTTCCTATACATGGTTGACATCCAAGTTCTCTTCCTCCAAACAGTTTAATTCCTCCAATTTCAGCCCAAGAAAAGAGCCTGAGCCCCATCCTCATTTTCACAGTTCTGGCTTTTCAATGAAGACTCACCCTTCCCTGGGTAATTAATACCGGTAATGATTTCCTCCATGGCAGATTCTGCCGGCTCATAGGTCTTTACTCATGCAGTTCTCAACAGTTAATCATATGTCACAGCTCATTCATATTTTAAACAAATATTTACTGAGGTTTTACTATGTGCAGTAAAAACACTAAATCCTTATCTTCATGAAGTTTACATTATAAAATAATCCCACGGGTACCTGAGTGGCTCAATCAGTTAAGTGGTTGAAACTCTTGGTTTCTGCTCAGGTCCTGATCTCCCTGTCAGGGACACTGAGCCCCATATCAGTCTCCTCCCTCAGTGGGGAGTCTGCTTCCCCTCTGCCCCTCCTCCTGCTCGCAAACTCTCTCTTTCAATAAATAAGTCAGTCTTTAAAAAATAAATAAAATAACTCCAATGTTTACATAAGACACAACATAAAATGATGGGAGAACATTACCATAAATAATTGTGTCCCTGAAACTTAGCACAGCGCTTGGGACATAGCAGGTGCTAATATTTTTTTAAGTGAATGATGTATGACTCAATGAATAACTGATATATTAGCTAAATATGACTCTTTAAGACACTCAAAATAAGACCTATGATTCTTAAGCTACAGAAGTACCATTTTGCCATATAGCTATAAACAAGTCAATTACATATTTTATGTATTTTACAGCAATTTGTTTTTAGTTCACAGAAAACTTACTTACCTCTTAAAAAAATTGTAAGAGACTGAAACCTAAATGACTGGTTCTTAGAATATCCTCGAAAAGCATGAAGTGCCTTTGCTGTGATTATTTCAACTATCTGTTTATCTTAAGGCAAACAGCAAAAAACAATTAGTTATTTGAATATACATTCGATCTAATTTCCACATTAAGATGTTAAATACTATTTTAAAATTTGTAATTACAAAATATGAATGCATTTTTACCACCAAGTACTCTAAATTTTCTGTCTTCTTGAAGTGAAGATGAACATAGATTACACAAAAAGTCATTTCTTACTGTTGCAGATTCTGTAGCACCAGGGACATGCACTCTTATATACTGAAATCCTGAAAGAAAACAGAGGTAAGCTAAATTTGCTTTTGGATTTAGCTACCCATTTTCAATCCTTTAAAATTATTCTAATTCAAGGTATAATTAATTCACTTTTGCATCTGGGTTCAGAGCAGCCCATTAACATTTATTGCATGGCTATTTCTTGCCAGACACTATGCTAAGGCACTCTGTTTTTTTAAGATTTTATTTATTTATTTGATAGAGACACAGCAAGAATGGGAATACAAGCAGAGGGAGTGAGAGAGGGAGAAGCAGGCTCCCCACTGAGCAGGGAGCCTAATTCGGGGCTCTTGATCCCAGGACCCTGGGATCATGACCTGAGCTGAAGGCAGACACTTAACAACTAAGCCACCCAGTCGCCCCAAGGCACGCTTGGTATAGATCCTTAAACACAGTTTCAAAAGGCAGCAATAAGAAACAGATAATTTCAATATGTGGTATTCATTTAGAGGGTTCAGAGAGAAGAGACGAGGCATGACATCCAACCCAATGAAAAGTGGAGATGAATAGAAAAGATGTCCTGAGAAGTGAGAGAGGACATTACAGGGAGAGGAAACAGCACAAACAGTCACGGAACAATGTATGAGAAGAAGCACAAATCCAAGAGCACCTGTTACATTGTGGGAGGGAGAAGGGAAAGAAAAGAATGCACCTGAGGATAATGCAAAGTAAACTTGTATACATGAAACATCAAGTTTTATTCCATTCTTTCTACTTCATGTTTCATAAAACTAATGGTAAACATGATTTAATATTAAACAATTGCTTGATGTTTTGATTTTACATTTTTATATCTACCTTTTGAAAGAGGGCATGCTTCATCTGAACAAAGAAATCTTGCACCTTGTGTATACTTGGTTACAGTTGTCATTGCAATCACAATTCCTTGCATCATATAAAATCTTTGAGATGCATAATCAAGTGGAAACTCACAAAGATCAAGAATATAACTTTGCAGAGGAGGTAAATGTGTTAACTTCAGCACTATATTAATCTAATAGAAATATAAAAATGGTATTAAAAAATTACAGATCCATTTGGACTTGCATTACACTATAGTAAGTATATTTGTGGGGTAAATAATTTGTTAGTGTTATCAAGAATCAAAATTTAAGCATAAGACAAAAGATTTAAATATAAAGTTAAAGATGCAAACCCCTTAAATCTTACATTTTAATTGCAAATATTATTATGAACTCAGAATTTTTCCTCAAAAGCACAATTTCCTGGCTATATCCACTGAAAAGACCTATAAAACAATGAGGATCCAATAGCAATGAACACTTCCAGTACCCAGATTATGATTTCCTAAATATTATTTCTCACCAAAAAGAACCAAGGCTGCTTAAGGGAAATGGCTGACTACAGGTCTGGGAAGGAAAATATACCAGATGGACCTGTTGCACCACTTTGTGCCAGAAACCAAGAGAGCTACAAAAAACTAAAACATGGGATGCGTCAAAAGGACATAAATGCAAACCTTATGGGACTCCCAAAGGAACAAAGGCCCAACAATATACATCAAAAAGAATGACAAAGATTCATTGAAATATATTGTATATATTTTTAAATTCATGAGTTCCTCAAAATAAAAAAAAAAGGATAAATGAAACCAAAAAAAGTATTGGTCATCATTGGAGACTCTCAGATTTCAGTTCATTATTCTCTGGAAATTTTAAATGGGAAGAATCAACCACTTACTCTGCCCTTCAGGTACAAATTGTATTTTAGGGTAACCAAATAGTTGATGAGAGAAAACTCCTGTTATAGAACAATTTCAGCTAATAAATTCAAAAAGGTTGCTGAAATTAGAAAAATCACAATTTTACAACATCTAATGAAATAATGGATTCTAGGTAATGGTCATCAGTGGTTGCAAAAACTATTAGGTGAAAATTGATGGGAGAGTGTCTATTGAAGAGGTCAGACTGACATTACCAGAACCCACTGATCAATTGTGGGGTTACTAAAAGTGGAAAACAGTTTATTTCTCCTAATGCAGTGTAATATGAAATACATGACAATAAGTATGATGTATTCTTGTCAAAATGAGTTGAATCTGAATTTAAGCAAGTTTTTAGAGCCAATTCTATTTCCCAGAAACATGGCATATGGAAGAATAAGTTAAATACCGTAAGAACATAATCAGACACATCCAAACATTGTACAGGACAATTAACTAGTTTCTTCAAAAACTCAGTGGTATAAAAAGAAAGAGGGAGGAAACTTCTCTAGATTAAAAGAGGTTTAAGGAGCTACAATAACCAATTATAATATGTAGACCTTGTTTTGATCCTGATTTGAACAAATCAACTGTGAAATACTCTTGAGAGCCCAAATAGGTACATTTAAATATAGTCTGGATATTAGATGATACCAAAAAATTGTTATTGTAAAGGGTCATAATGGCATTGTGGTTGTGTAAGAAAAATGTCCACAACTTTTAGAGGTTGATACTAAAGGATGCAGTGGTGACATTAAGATGTCTGGGATTTGTCTTAAAATATTTTAGTAAAAAATGGATGATGCAGGTAATGGTAAAATATTGTAAACTATTAGATCTGAATGATAGATATTCTCTTTATTTTGGGGTATGTTTAGAATGTTTTATTATAAAAATGTTCAATGTTATAAGCGATAATACAGGAAGTAAAGATGTGTATTTAAGATATTCTATTGAACTTTGAAAAATGTAGTATCTTTTTAAATAAAAATATGAATATAAAAATATTTATTTACAAGTAATCTTCAAAGCTTTTTATCCTAGTTTTCTTTGTTAAATTTAAGTAAAACTTACTTGAGTTTCAGTCTGTAATTGTCCAATTAATGAGAGAGTCTTAACAGCAGTAAAACAGACCTGTGATTTCAAACAAACAAAGTTACCAAAAATTCCATGTGGCATAAAATTATTTCTCTTTAACTTACTGATTGAAAAACTTGCGCAGCTTTTAAAGGCTCGTGTAAAATGTGATTTCCAAGTTCAGCATCCAATTCAACAATATCAGAGGGATTTATGAAAATCTTAAATCGATAGACAGCATAACTTTGTTTTGCATCTGTAAAAATACACAAATATAAAAATGAGGATAGTAACATGTAGGAATTTATTTTAAAGTTTCTAAAATATAAAGTCACCTTTGCTGAACATACCATTGTAGTACTTGCAATCATCTATAAACTTTTGGAGGCCTCCACTTCTGTCAAGGTAGATGAGGGCTGCCTCTTTCATTTTTAGATTTGACATTTTCTCCTAGTTAATGATTCTTCTATAACCACAGTTGCTTGTAAAAACTAAAGATGGTGAGACACACAAAAAAAGATGAGAATACCTGTAAATAAAATAAATTAGAATTTAAACTTCACAATCTCTAATAAAACCTTACAAACTGCTCAACTTAAAATTGAGAGTGAAATGAAATGAAGTAAAATTTCCAACTTAAATTCCTACCCAAAAGGAGACAAATTTTTTTTCCCCCCAAATAACATTTTTTATCAATAGTAGGTCAGCAGATTCTCCACAAGATTGCAAATCTAAGAACAGGAGCCTCAACTGTCTCTTTACAGAGTAGGTATTTCCAAAAAATGCTTGTTTAAATAATATTACATCATGAGGTCCCCTTGCAGGGTTGCTTAAAAAAATGAAAGTGGTAAAAGTTGTTTCAAAAATTCAAAGTAAAATGTAGTTGACCTAAAAAATCTGAAAACTCAGTTCTAGATCCAGCTTTTCCTAGTCGCTGTGGGGGAATCACCTAACCTCTCTTGGCTCAGTTATCTTCATCTGTAAACAAAGGGGTTGTATTAGATGATAAGGCCTCTTCTGGCTTTAAATCTTCTATTAGTGACCAACATAAAATATTAAACCTTGGTAATGAGAACAGAATATGCAAAAGTCATTTAAAAGGGCGCCTGGGTGGCTCAGTCAGTTAAGCATCTGCCTTCAGCTTCGGTCGTGATCCCAGGATCCCGAGATTGAGTCCCACATCAGGCTCCCTGCTCAGTGGGGAACCTGTTTCTCCCTCTCCCTCTGTCTACTGCTCTGCCTACTTGTGCCCTCTCTCTCTCTCTCCGACAAATAAATAAATAAAATCTTTTATAAAAAATTTTTCATTTAAAGACAGCCAACAGTAACTGGAAACAACATATATCAATAATGGTATTAGGTGTTAAGGATGAAATGATTAAAACTGGATCTTTGCCTTCAAGGATCTGCCAATTTAGAGAAGTCAGAAATAATAACCACCACATTTATTCATTATCAAATATTTTTTGGGCATTTACTATTTCTTGGGATATCAGACTGTCCTAGACAATGGGGATACAAAGATGAATAAAATATGATTTCTACTGTTCACAAAGAGTACAGTGAGGGATGAGAAATACATAAAAAACTTACAATTTACTTACTATAAAAATATTAATATACTGGGGCGCCTGGGTGGATCCATGGGTTAAGCCTCTGCATTCAGCTCAGGTCATGGTCTCAGGGTCCTGGGATCGAACCCTGCATCAGGCTCTCTGCTCAGCAGGGAGCCTGCTTCCTGCCTCTCTCTCTGCCTGCCTCTCTGCGACCTCTCTCTCTCTGTCAAATAAATAAAATCTTAAAAGAAATATTAATGTACTAAGGTGCACAAAAGGAACAGGATATATTAAATAGTTCACAAAATGACATGATCCTTGTGTTGGGTCATAATATTTTCTATTGTTTTAGGAGATTCTGACTTAACACAATGGGTCAAGAGAAAAAGCAATGAATTCTAGTTTATTTATTTATTTTTTGTTTGTTGGTTTTTTGTGTTTTTTTTTTGAGAGAGAGAGAGAGATCACAAGTAGGCAGAGAGAGAGAGGAGGAAGCAGGATCCCCGCTGAGGTGAGAGCCTGATTCCGCGCTCCATCGCAGGACCCTAAGATCATGACCTGAGCGGAAGGCAGAGGCTTAACCCACTGAGCCACCCAGGTGCCCCTGAATTCAACTTTAAAGGTGATATTTGATAAAGATTTCACTAATTGGAAGAAATGTAAAGACAGGAGAATTTTTCCAAAGATAGGGTAACCCCTTGTTACACCAATTTTCAGAGCTACACTATTGAATCCATGTGCTTACTACTTGGTATTTAGGTTACTTTCCAAATAAAAGTAACTGAGACTGTTCTTTTTGCTATTACACAGGAGGGAAAGTTCAGAGTTTCTCAGTGGTCATAGGTATAATGATCTTAAAGTGTATTTTGTGTTCAGGACATTACATCTGTGCTTCATTTGAACATTAAGTTTTCCGGGGCTGAATGAAGGTAGGCTATTGGTAATGAAATGGTTGGGTGAGTCTCAATCAGATTATTAATGTGTTTGAAGTCCATGATGATAATATAGATAGGCAAAGAAAAGCCATCAGAGGTTTTAACAAGGGGGACACTTGGGTGGCTCAGTCGGTTAAGTGTCTGCCTTGGGCTCACATCATGAACCCAGCGTTCTGGAATCCTGCCCCATGTCGGGTTCCCTGCACAGCTGGGAACCTGCTTCTCCCTCTCTCTCTGCGGTTCCCCCTGCTTGTCCCTCCTCCCCCATAACATAACATAACATTAAAGTTTTTAACAGGGAAAAATATGGCCAGATTTTTATGTTAGTAATCGATGCCTGCTGCCAGTGTAGACGGTGGGTTGGATACAGAAAGAGTTCATAATCAGTTTCTAGATACCGATATAGTCCTCTAGGAGATGTATGGTCCAATCCAGGGCATTAGGAATGAAATGAAGGAGAGCGGACGGATTCTAGACTTTTAAAGTTTTCATGCTGGACATGGTGACCAGACTGCAAATGTGTTCAGGATGGGTGTGTGTGGATAATGATGTTCTAATGGAAGTATGGAGCTCTGGAGAAGCGTAGGAAAATCATGTAAAGTTCACTTGTGATACCGTAACCCTGATGGGCTCTTGGAGTCCAACAGCTAAAAAAAAAAAGAAAGAAAGAAAAGGCGAGAGATAAAGCTCCAGAGTCCCTGTGTAAAGCTGAGGTCTTGGGAATAGATTCACTTTTGAGAAAGGGAAAGGGGAGACACGACATGGAAGCCTGTGGAAAGGCATTAAATAAGAGAACGGGGATGAAATTCTACAAGTGTTCCCATACTCTAAAGAACTCAAGTGTGCTGGTTCACTTGGAACAGGCGCGAGTCGCGTCTTCTCGCCCTGTCACAGAAAGATACCTCACAAACAAAACGGATAAAAGCCAATCTGACCTCACACCCTGGGATCTAGAACCTCTTCCACCGCGCCATCCGCAGCCTCTGCGATCAGGAACCCCGACCCACGGAGGCCCGCCAAACGAGCGTTCCCTTCAGACCAACACCCAAGGTGAACCCCGCACGCATGCGCACACCTTGCAGCCGTTGGTTGGTCGCGCGGTGGCTGCCGGGATCCCGCCCCACCCCACCCAGACTCTTCCTTGTATCTCTTTAATTAATCAACGTTGCACCTTCACTGTAAGGCAAAGAAGAGGGACAGGGATAGATGCAGACCTTTGCTTTTTGTTGTTTTCACAGGCAAAGTGTCTCCTTGGTTTTTGTTTTTATTTTACTGAAAACTCTCCTGCTGGGAAGGCAAAATGGTGTAATCAATTTAGAAACATTTTTGGACTACCTCAAAGGTGGAGTTACTTTATGATCCAGCAAGTCCATGCCACACATTATCTATTATACATATATAATGAGGGGATTTAAAACATATGTTCAAACTGGTGTGGCACTTTCTGGCCGTGTTTTCTGACAAGACTTTCAGAATCAGGCGATTCCTGGCCAAGAAACAAAAGCAGAATCGTCCCATTCCCCAGTGGATTTGGATGAAAACTGGTAATAATATCAGGTACAACTCCCAAGAGGAGGCACTGGAGAAGAACGGAGCTGGGTGTATAAGGTATCCCATATCATAAGAAGACACACCTAATTGGCGCCACATAATTAAGCTACGTGAAGATCATGTGTTTTATCCTATCACTCTGTAGACATCCTTCCTACCTGGCCAAGAGACAGGTTTTATCAGGGAAATGATTTTTCTGTTACTATGTCTCTGCACCAGTAGGTTGGTTCAGTAAGAAATGCGAGACCTTCCAGCTTTAAAAAAACAAACAAAAAAAACCCCAAAGAAACGTATGTTCACACAAAAAGTTATACATGAATGTCCATAGCCAAAAAGTGGAACCAACTGATAAATGGAAAAATAAAATGTGGTATATCCCTACAACGGAATGTTATTTGGCCTTAAAAAGGAATGGGGTACTAATACATGCTTCCACATGGATGAGCCTTGAAAACACTCTGCAAAGTGAAAGAAGCCAGACATAAAAGACCAAATATTGTATGATTCTATTTATAGGAAATGCCTAGAATAGGCAAATCTGTACAGAAAGTAGATGAGTAGTTACTTGGACTTGAGGGGAAATGGAGAATTACTAGTAAGGGGTATAGGGTTTCTTTTTTTTTTTGAACTGTGGTAAAATATATACAACAGAGCCACCTTTTAAATGTTTACCATTGCTTAAATTATACCCAAACAGTGTCTGTTGGCTCTCTCTGTAAATATCCTAAGTTCAAAAATTATTCTGGCATATAAAAATTTTGAATGGACATACTGCTTCCTGTCTCTATCTACATCATTCAGCACCTCACCCCCAGGTATGCCCAAGACTTTTAGTGTGTATTATTATGATGTAACAATGGCTGGGAAGCTCTTCACTGTACCATACACAATAAAATAAGAGACAACATGAAGAATGTTAGGGATTCTTCATTTATACCTTTGAATTTATTTTGGAAATAGCCATAAAGTGGTTTAACTATTCAAAGGGCACACTTTTTTTTTTTTTTTCTAAAAGACATCATGCTATGAGAGAAAAGATAAACTTGAAACTTGGAAGACATTTATTCCCTGAATAATATGTCAGCCTCTGATAATCTAGATAATCTAATTTTTATGTGTGTCCAAATAAAGTTTTATACTTTTATCCCTCACATACACAAATAATTCATTTTTGTAATGACTTTTATAAACCATCACCAATTTAAAATAATGACAGGAATTAATGCTTATTAATATTTTTGCTAGTTTTATTATACTGCAAGATTTGTATTTCTTGTGATCCAATAAACATCAGCATAATATTTAAATTTGTCCTTAAAAATATACAATATTGCACTTCAATTTTCGGCAGTTTAATTAAGGAGTGACTGAGTAAAAAAATCATACAAGAAACTACAATTTTTATTTTGCTTTATAATAAGCAAAGGACTTTGTGTAAAAGCAGAACTTTTAGTAGTGCCAAATAAACTAAATATTTACAGTGTTGCTATTAAAGTCTTACCTCTGAAGGAAGATTCAGTGTATTGGATGAAAATATTATTAACCTAACAAAAGCACACTCCCCTCCCCCCCATTTTGCTGAACATTTTTAAGCCAAAGGCTATTGGTGTGAAATGCTTTTGTGATTTCTTTCTCAAGAGAAAATACATGGAAAGAATGCTTGTTCCTGAAGCATATAAACTTGGTCCCTAAACTTTCACAATGTTCCCTACATGACTTGACAAGTCTCTAAGAAGCAGAATTCCAAGACAAGCATTATTTTTTAGTTTTTCTGTATTCTCTTTTATAATGACAAGTACACAGTTAGTTTTTAGTATGATTTTAAGGTCAGTTTCATGTACTTTTTCTAGGACAATAAAGATACTGACATTGCATCTACCTGATTTTTAACTTTTATTACATTGTTGTGAAATACATATTAATACTGACCAAGAATTTGCTATTCTATTTTTTAATTCCCAATTAGGTAAAAACTCTTAGAAGGCTCAATATTTTTCACTCATTAACCAATTAGAAAGACAGTTTTGAACAGCTGTTTGCAAAAGCAAATGCCAAGATTCAGGCCTACTTAACAACATAAAGACCAGAAAGAACATAAATAGAATGTATTTGTAATATAAATACATGACACAGAGACATTCATTTTTGGCACCACCTAAAAAAAATCCAGTAGTATTTTATTACTCTCCAGATCTTTGGGAATACTCTAAACTTTCTAACTATTAAGCCTTTACTTTTCTTCTAAAGAAAAAATAATTCACAAATTTGAAATGGTATTTCAAAAGCAATGGATCTCCTTTTGTTACTTCTTAATTTGATCTGCAGAATGAACACTTACTCAAAGTGTTGACTCACAGCCCATGGGTTAACAATGCTTTTACGTTTTAATCCTACCAAGAACTGATTATGTCAAACAATGACTTATCATGGAAAGATGTGGTTTCTTCTTAAACAACCACATACCAATTGCATAGTTCTGATCTGAGAACAAAGGTCAAAGTAGAGAGAAAGGCATTAATATATGTTAACCGAACTGAACCAGGCTGTCGAAAAATAGTCTGTCTTGGGTAGATGTTAGTGTAAACTCAGGGGGGGAAAACAGTCATTAGCAAAAAGTTTTTTTTAAAAATAGGTTAATGCTGAGAACAATAGCTTTTAAAATTTCTGTTTAAAAATAAGCTTAATAAACAATAATACAAATTTTAATTCGAAACTTAGCTCTTTGAAATGCCCTATTTTTTTGCATACAGCAGAAAATACATTTTTCATAGTTTTTAACATTACATGTAAAAATGAGGCACTAGTTAAACATATTTGAATATATTCACACAAAGAAGAGTTTCAGTCTCAATTCTCAATGGTTTCTGGATGGCAAACTGTTCACAAAAATAAATCTTCTGAAGGAGGTGCGTAAGAGAAACCAACGAATGCATCATCTGCTTCCAGCACACTGGCGTTCACTATAGAATAGTCAGAAGACACACACACAGAATACGGAACTGTTTCTTCTGTAAACGCTGCATCGAAGTTCCTGATATCATCTGGTCCTGCCTAAAACATCAAAAGCACGTTATTATTACCTTAGCTTGCTTCTCATTAATTTAGTCTTTCCTTAAAACCCCTTTCAGAATGTATATATTTATTCCTGGCAAGTTTAGATGTCTTCCTACTTCATCATTTCTTTGAAACAATTTCTGCTTTTCCTTTCCAGAGTTTACCATCCTTCCAGGAAAGTTCTTGTTGGAAGTGGGGGGAGACAAGAGTGAGGAAGGCTAACATAACAGAAGCTTGACCCATGTTAATTTGAACCTCAGGCCTTGGAACTGACCCCCTTTCTCTCTACCCAGCACCATCTTTAAGTTTAGAAAAGGAGCCCAGGTAGGTTTTCGGGATAGCACTTTTCACTTGAGCTTCCATAAAATGCTTGCCCATCCAGTTTCTGTACTCTGGGCAGGTAAAGCCTTTTGAGGAGAGAATGAAGGGGTTGCAAACAACACTGTGCTACAGAGGTCATTAAGCCTTTGGCTAGGATACCTTAGCTGTAGCTAAAGAAGCCAGGAAGCTGGGAAGTAAAGCCTAGCAGCTGCTTGATGGAAGTGGTTCTTCTTCATCCTCTTTTACAAATCTGATACAACCTAACAAATTCTTCCCTTCCAGTGTATTCCCAGATAAAAACTGAGAGAGAAATTCAGGTGACTCACTCTTAGAACTCATCCCTCAATCTCTAGGTTCTCTGTGCTCTAAGGGGGAGGGAATTCTTAGCATGTCTAGGTCATCAAGTCTAACTGAGGTAAACAGACAAGGATGCAGAGCAGATATTCTAAGCCAAGGACACAGCTAGCCTGTTAAGTCTGCAAACAGCAGAGTGATAGACAAGGGAAACCCAGAATGTGAGATCCCTCAATATGAGAAATTCTTCTACAGAGGAAGAAGAATGCTAGAAGTTGTATTTATGTAATATAAAAAATGTCATCAAATTCTTACATGTAACCCCAGAAGAATGGGCTTTGGAATAAGACTAAGGTTTGAATTCTTGTATGAAATTTGCTAGCTCTAATTTTTTATATAAACTACCCTATTGCTGTGAGCTTGTTTCCACTTTTTTAGGTAAGAATACAACAACCTGTTAAGGTTGTTGTGAGGATTTCATGTGTTAATACATAAAATTCCCAGAATCTGACATGTAGATGGTGCTCTGTAAATGACTGCAAATGTTCTTTTCTTGACTTTAAAGATATTTTATGAATGCCCTTATGGCTCATGGCTAGTACTGACAGGAATAATACTACATTGCTTATGTTCAGAGTGAAGGAGGACTTGGTCTTTGAAGAGCCTGAGCTCAAATTCTAGTTCTTTAAACTCTGGGGAAGTTAGTCAACCTTTTCTGCACCTAAGTTAATGCATCTGTAAAATCTGTAAAAATCTGGAAAATAGCAGCACTATTTCATAGAATTGCTCTCAGGGTTAAATAAAAGGATACAAGTACTAAAAACAAAGTATGAAAACACTCACATTATCATACTCTAACTTTCTGATCTTTGCTAATCTGTTAAGTGGAAAATGGTAACCTGTTAGAATTTGTCAGTCAATTTGAACATCTTTTCTTTTTTTCTTTTAAAGATTTTATTTATTTATTTGTCAGAGAGAGAGAGAGCACAGGAGCGAGCACAGGCAGACAGAGTGGCAGGCAGAGGCAGAGGGAGAAGCAGGCTCCCTGCCGAGCAAGGAGCCCGATGTGGAACTCAATCCCAGGACGCTAGGATCATGACCTGAGCCGAAGGCAGCCGCCTAACCAACTGAGCCACCCAGGCATCCCTGAACATCTTTTCATATATTTAAAAGCCATCTGTATTTATTTTTCTGTTACTGCATATTTTGTGTATTTTGTCCATATTTTTACTGGTCATTGGTCTTTTTCTCATTGACTTGTAAGAATGCTTTTAGTGTTTAAAAAATATTTCCCAGTTTGTTATTTGAAGTGTTTTTTTTTTTTTTCTTTCTTACCATGTAGACATTTCTAAATTTAATGTGGCCAAATTTAACAATTTCTTCTGCGGCTTCTCGGTTGTGGATCTTGCTTTACAAAATTTAATTAATTAGTCATAAAAGAGTGAGGATTCAAATGGAGGTACTCACTCTGAAGTCAACATTGTTTCCATTTCCAGTACTGCTAAGGAGTACCTAACTCTTTAATGGGCCCGATGACATATTTATTTGAGGATAACTAAACTCAGTAAGACTGGGGTGCCTGGGTGGCTCAGTGGGTTAAAGCCTCTGCTTTCGGCTCAGGTCATGATCCCAGGGTCCTGGGATGGAGCCCTGCACCGGGCTTCTGGTCAGCGGGAAGCCTGCTTCTCCCTCTCTCACTCCCCCTACTTGTGTTCTCTCTCTCACTGTGTGTCTCTCTGTCAAATAAATTTTTTAAAAAATCTTAAAAAAAAAAAAAGAAGGTTCTTAAAGGTCCCAAGTTCCTAATGCAAATTCTAGAAATTAGGGAAACTGTCCTTAATGGAGTTACTCATTTCTGGATAAGCTATATGAAATAAGGCAATCTACAAATATTGTTATGTTACTAGGTGTACAATGTCACACCTATTAAATACTACTAGCCATAAGCTATGCACTAAAGAAACAAATCTTTAACAAAATGAGTAGACTAAATAATATTTTCCTGAAGCGATCTCCTTATTCTGTACTAATTTACTAAAAAAGTATGTCATGAATTCCACAATACTAAAACACTTTAAGTAAAAGAAAAAAAATTCACCTATGATCCCAAAACCCCAAATCAATCTTGGTTTATATTATATTCTCTTCTAGTCCTTAACTGTGATTTTTACTGCTATAATAACACATCACAAAAATTGCCATGTTTTTTATATGATAGTATAAGTATTGCCATGTTTTTATTTAACATTGTAAGGATTTTCTAAGTGCCTGCTCATTTTTACATTTATTGTTATTACCATTCACTTAACAAGAAAAGGTAATCGAGTATAAGAAAGCATGGAAAGAACAGTGATTTTGCAATGAGGCACAGATTTGAATCCTTGCTCTGCTACTTTTTAATCCAGCTATGTGGCATCTCTGACTTCCCATTTCTTCATTTATAAAACATATATAATACGAAGGATAGTAATGGTAGTAACTTGGTAGCATGAGGAATAAATTACATATTATAATGCATAAAAGTATATATGCCTATAGATATAGCTATCTATAGTTCATAATATCATTAGCCTATTGATGATTATTAAACATTTCCCTACTGTTATGTACTTATTTCCCCAAATTTCCAACATTGTTAATGCTGTAAACTGATTTTTGATGAAGCCTTCCTCCTTAAAAAAGAAGAAAAAGACTTCAGGTAAAATGTTTCCATCAGTTGATTTAATAAGTCAAGCTAACATGAACACTTTATTTTCCAAAAAGGTATCTAACAATTTAATTACCATTAATGTTTGCTTGTGCCTGGTTTCATATCAATCTAGAAAAATATGTGTATTAATGTTACTTAAAATGTTTGCTGATTTATAGGCACGAGACACCTCAGTTATTTTAATTTGCATCTTTTTTAATCTAACAAGCTCATCCCTTTCTTATACATGCTCCAAAGAAACCCTTCATAATTACTATGCTAAAAGATGCTCTTACCAATGTAATATAACTACAGTTTTACTAGTCATCCTGAAGTTATCACCGTACCAGACAACTCCAAGAGACACATTTTTCAGACATTTAGGTACTGATTCAATTTCATTCACATTAGATTTTGAGATCTACTGCTAAAATTACAATTAGCTATAGTTCTACATTTCACTATATTATAAAATAAGATTTGGATATACTCTTACCACATTAGGATTAAATGGTGGTGGAATCCTCTTTTGCACAAGATCAGTCCAGCTGAGTGATTCAAAAAAAGGATGATTCTGAATTTCAAGCTAGAATGTTAAAGGAATACATACAGTTTTTACTAATGTTGAAAAATATAATTAAGTACTCAGTGAATAATTAGATGAAGCCAAACCACTACCACTTTGTCCCTCAATAATTCTTTTTAGGTAAATGCTTATGGTATTCATGCGGCAAGATAGTGTAGTGGGGAGACTACCACCAGAGCAGACACGAAAGACAGTTACTTAGAATGATCAACCTAAGTTATATCCTTTCACAGTCATGATTTCTTTGTAGGTAAAATGGAGTTAACATTTCTGTCCTAGATATTTCACATGCTATTTTAAGGACCGGTGGAAAATGTGGACATAAAAGAGGTATGAAAAGAATAAGGCACAAGGCGCCTTGGGGGCACAGTTGGTTAAGTGTCCAGCTCTTGGTTTCGGCTCACGCTGTGATCTCAGGGTCGTGGAATCAAGTCCCATGTTGGGCTCTGCACTTAGCACGGAATCTGTTTAAGGCTCTCGCTTTCTCTCCCTCTCCCTGTGTCCCTCCCCTCTGTGTTCTCTCTCTCTCAAATAAATATATCAATCTTCAAAAAAAAAAAAAAAAAGGGACTACATAAGCACAAAGAACTGTAATTATTGTCTGAATGGAAGAGGTAAAAGAGAAGTTAGGTAAAAAATAAAAGTTTTTGGGGCGCCTGGGTGGCTCAGTGGCTAAAGCCTCTGCCTTCAGCTCAGGTCATGATCCCAGGGTCCTGGGATTGAGCCCCACAGTGGGTTCTCTGCTCAGCAGGAAGCCTGCTTCCTCCTCTCTCTGCCTACCTCTCTGCCTATTTGTGATCTCTGTCAAATAAATAAATAAAGTCTTTTAAAAAAAAAAGAAGTTTTTCACACACTGGGGCAGAGGTAAAAATCAAACTGGTAAGTTACTATATCAAAAAAAATTTCCATTCTGAGTTAATATTACCAAAAGCTCTCAGAGTATTGATTCCAGTTATTTTTCCTGCCAGGTGACACAGGGGTGTATAAAGTAGGATCCAACCTAGTTTGGTGGGTTTAAAAAGACTTTTTGGAGATGAAGTAATGTTTGATTGGCGGTCTGAAAGTTGAATAAAAATTAGTCATATAAAAAATGAGGGAGAGAACATTCTAGGCAGAATACGAAGGTCCTGAGGGGGCAAAGGGATTAGTCTGGTCAATAAAATGAGTCAAGGGGCGCCTGGGTGGCTCAGTGGGTTAAAGCCTCTGCCTTTGGCTCAGGTCATGATCCCAGGGTTCTGGGATCAAGCCCCGCATCAGGCTCTCTGCTCAGCGGGGAACCTGCTTCCCTTCCTCTCTCTCTGCCTGCCTCTCTGCCTACTTGTGATCTCTGTCTAATAGATAGATAAAATCTTTAAAAAAAAAAAAAAAGAAAATATTGTTGTAGTACAGGGAAGAACTAGGACTGTCACACAAGGGGAAACCAGAGGCAAACAGGCCATATCATATTGGGTCTACATTAATAATTTTTTATTTTATTCTAGGATTGTGAGAAGTCATGAGGGAGTTTTAGGAAATGCCAAATATGGGGAATTTTTGGTTTGTTTTTTAAGACCACTCTGTCATAGGGAAATGGACTGGAAAGCCATGAGCAGATTAAGGAAAAATAGCTAGTGTTGTGGTCAAACACAAGCTGAAAATGGTGGGGGTGCCTGGCTGGCTCAGTGGGTGGAGCTGTCACTCTTGATCTCAGGCTTGTGGATTTGGGCCCCACGTTGGATATAGAGATTACCTGAAAATAGAATCTTAAAAAAAAAAAAAAAGTTGAAAATGGTAGAAAAAGAGTAGTCACAGTAGGAGTAGAAAAGTGTGAGGATGAGGGAAAGATTTAGGAAATAAATACAATAGGATCTGGCTGCTTGTTGAATATGGAAGTAAGGAAGAAAGAGGAGTCAAGAATGACTCAGATTTCTGACCTGACGCACACAAAAGGAAAATGGCAGAAGTTCAATTTGGAACATGCGATGTTTGAGGTCCTCTCCAGAAATCCGAAGGGTGGTGTTGAACAGGCAGATATCCTATGTATCCCAAGTTCAGAAGAGAGGTCTGGACTGGAGTTATGAATACGTGAGATGAAGACATACAGATAACCAAAGCCACTGGGCCAACTGAGACTGTCCAGGAACAGAGCACAGAAGAAGGAAGAGGGTTTAGGACAACCACAAGAAACCACAACACTTAACCTTCAGGTTGAATAAAGGATCTTACACAGGACATATGGAAGAAGGCCCAGAAATACAGAAAGGAAAGCATGAGATGACTGCAGGATCTTGTGGAAGCCTATGTCACAAGAGTACTGGAAGTTTATTTTTACTTTTTTAAAGATTTTACTTATTTTTGAGAGAGACAGGTGGGAGGGGACAAGCAGGGGGAGCCACAGGCAGAGGGAGAAGCAGACTCCCCCGCTGAGCAAGGAGCCCACTGTGGGACTTGATCCCAGGACCCTGAGATCATGACCTGAACTGAAGGCAGACGCTTAACTGACTGAGCCACCCATGTGCCCCTGATTCAGCAATTCTAGTAGCTATTTTTGATAAACTGAGAAATGAGAAGAGACTAGGAAATTAAAAATGAGTACAGAAACTTTTAGCAAGTTTGGCTGTGAAGGGAAAAAGTATTACCTGGCAGGACAGCATGGTTGAAGGGTTTTGATTTAAGAAGCAAGAGACTTGATAATGTTTAATTATTGACTGGAAGGACCCCTAACAAAAGGAAGTAGTTATCTGTGCGGAAAAAAGGCATGCACAGGGCTCCCTGAGGGGAGTCAGGATCCAGTTCAGAGGTGGAAACTGGCCTTTTCCATTACATTAGAAAGAAGGAAACGACAGTGAGCAGGGGCATGTAGGACTGCAAATCTGACAGTGAGGCTGAGGTTGTTCTGCTCTGCTGATTCTATTTTCCCTATAAAATAGAAGGCAAGATCATCTTCTAAAAGTGAAGAAGAAAAGGAGTCTGGAAATTTGCAGAACATCTGAAATGGTTAATACAAAGAGGAGGAGAAGCAGCTAGAGAAACACAGGAGCATCACCAGACAGTGGTGAAGCACAAGGGAGATTAGTCACTGGGACTTTGCAGTGCTTCCAGTATGCCCAGTGCTGCAACCTTCTTCAGCACTATTCAGCAGCTGAGAAGATAAGAACTAGATTCAGCCAGGGTTGGGATTGCAGGAGAGGCCAGCAATATGCATAAAAGGACTAAGGAGCCAGAAGGTGTAAAGTATTAACAAGACTGAATGAAACAATGGACTATGGAATGAATCCAAGCTAGATGGAAAAGTGTTGACAGAGCGACCTACTGAACTGTGGAGTGTGGGAGGGACACAGCAGTGCAGACAAATTTGTTATTCAAGTTCACAACTGATAAATAGCCCCCAAGAATGTGAGAAATTTATTTTTTAAGATTTTATTTATTTGGGGGCACCTGGGTGGCTCAGTTGGTTAAGCCTCTACTTTCGGCTCAGGTCATGATCCTAGGGTCCTGGGATTGAGTCCCACATTGGGCTCTCTGCTCAGCAGGGAGCCTGCTTCCTCCTGTCTCTCTGCCTGCCTATCTGCCTACTTGTGATCTCCATCTGTCAAATAAATAAATAAATCTTAAGATTTTATTTATTTGTCAGAAAGAGAGAGAGCACACAAGCAGGCAGAGAGGCAGGCAGAGGGAGAAGTAAATGCCTTGCTGAACAAAGAGCCCGATGTGGGACTTGATCCTAGGACCCTGGGATCATGACCTGAGCCGAAAGTAGCCACTTAACTGAGCTACCCAGGTGTCCTGAATTTGTGAGAAATTTAAATGAATGTAAAAGTTCATATTCCCAAAAGGTCATGGATCTACTGATACAAGAAAATAACAGTAGCTATACAAGTAATTTAATTACCCTGATTTTTTAAAAGATTTTTTATTTTTAAGTAATTGCTCCACCCATTGTGGGGCTCAAACCTACAACTCTGAGATCAAGTGTTGCACACTCCATTCATTGACTGAGCCAGCCAGGCGCCCCTAATTGCCCTGATTTGTTAAAAAAACAAACAAACCTGTAGATTCTATAATTACCTCAGGAAGGTGTCACCAAATTCTCAGAAGAAAAAAGTTATTAGGCAAAGGGCATTACCTCATGCAGACAGGAGGCACTCAATAAATTCTTAAGTAAAATGATTTAAAAGTTTAGGTAACCAAAAAAATGCATGCCACACATTTTTTTTAAAAAGGGAGGAAAACTCTTATAAATGAAAAACAAATAACAGGGTGTGAAATCGGATGGGAAGGATGAAGAGGAGAGGCTCAAACTGTTCCGAAGATCAAACAAAAAGACTATTTAAGTGCTTCAAACCCTATAAACACTGGTGGAGAACTGCTGGGACAAGCATGCTTCTTTCCCATGGTGCTATTTGAGGGCTGTATTCATCCCAGTAAATGCCACATAAAATAAGAATTTATCTTCAAATCTTAAAATAAGCTTTAAATAAAGCAGGTACTGGGAAGGATGTACATACAAAGTCTTCTTTGGCACCAAGTCGATTTTGCCTGTCTTTTTCTAGGAGTTCTTCCAGAATGGACCAGGCTGTGAGGCTCACTCCTGGCCTCAAACTCAGGGGCTTGTGAAGAATATTGTCATACATTTCAGCAACATCTCGGCAATAAAAAGGAGGCTGGCAGGGAGGAAAAAAGGAAAATAGAATTAGTGTTAATTAAGCTATGCGGAAATGGGGTTAAGAGTTGGATTTGGCTTTGCTCTACAGGGATCAGTGTGGGTCTGGACAGATCTAGAATGCACAGGCCTTGTGGACACGTGTACATCTGCAGGGTGGACCCCAAGCTGAAGAGGGTGTAGAACCCAGCACATGTGGAGCCCAATATGTGTTTGCTGAATGTTCAAGAACACCTTGCAGACAGGTGTAAACTGTGTAAAACTTGTAATAGTATCAGTTTTAGAGAAAAGCGCCAATCTCCTTAGCAGCATAAAGAAAGAATGACTGCACTCAGAGATTCAACACAGATCAAATATTAAATAATTTCTTGAGACTTGGAAATAAATGAATTAAAACAGAGATTTCCAGTAGAGATGGAGACCTGAAAAAGTACTCCTTCCTACATGCTTGTGGTGATGACAGCATTATGGGTATACGCTGCAGAATTACAATTCTGTTATTACAGCCTGAAGACCTGTATAGCTTCAACATGAGGAGTAGCCCGTTAATCATTGAGTTAACTTTTACACTAAAAATAATTTTTTTTTAAAGATTTTATTTATTTATTCGAAAGAGAGAGAGATCACAAGCAGGCAGAGAGGCAGGCAGAGAGAGAGAGGAAAATGCAGGCTCCTCGCGGAGCAGAGAGCCCGATGCGGGACCCAATCCCAGGACCCCGGAATCATGACCCGAGCCGAAGGCAGAGGCCTCAACCCACTGAGCCACCCAGGTGCCCCTAAACGTTAAGGCGGTTATATAGCCTGTCACTTTCTTTTTAACAGAAAAGAAAAATGTTTTTACTTTTTAAAATTGAAACTTTATTTTTACAAAGTTAATATAAGTGTCATTAGTGAAGTATATGTTTCAAATGTTCCCTTTTGAATCAATTGAATTTTACATACAATGACAGTATTTTCTGCTTTCATAGTTCTCTTAAGAAATTTAAAGGATTCAAAAAAAAAAAAAGAAATTTAAAGGATTCAAAAATATCAGGACAGCAAATACTTAGCTTTTAAAGAAAGGAAGGTATGTCAGGTGTTCCAAGTCAATATAGCATAACCAGAAAATGAGATTTTTAATAAGCAGGGGCAAAGAAGAGACAGTGTTGGTTGTTATAGGAATCTAACATTCAAAGTTAGCAATGTAAGACAAATGCACTAACATGCACCTCATGTTTTGAATTTCACTGAGAGCTCCCCAGTGTTCAGGCGGGGGGGGGGGGAAGCCCACATAAAACAAAAAGTGAAACAAAAAAACCAAGCCCCAGCTCAGGTCCCTGCTGATGGTAATATTTAGTTTAGTGTGGGCAGCAGCGTGGGTGATGAGCACAAGGTTTCTAGCACGGGGCTGGTGGACACTCATAAGATCACAAAAGGACTCTAGAAACTGCTCTAAATATCTCAAAAAGCATAAAGAAAAATATATATTGTTCCTATAAGAATATGTAAACTAACCAAAATCCTAAATTGCTTGCTTTTAGTTGGAATGATATATTTTAAGTTTATTTATTTATTTTAGTAATCTCTACACCCAACATGGGGCTTAAACTCAAGAGGCCAAGATCAAGAGTCACATGTCCCTTCAACTGATTCCAGCCAGGCATCCCTGGTTGGAATATTAATATAGTAAACAACTTTACACATGTTAATCAGAAGCACTGCCTTATGTGTCAATTAATAAAAACTGGGGTAAATGATTTCATAGCAAACATCCTTTTTTTCAATAAAATCTAGGCATGTTTGCAGTAAAGGGAATAGAGGGTTTCCAACAGCAGACAAAGTAGAGCACCAGTGTATCAATCCTATAAAAATAAAATACAAGACAACCAAAAGATATGATCTTCTAATAAATACAAAAATATTTTTCTTCCATCTTTTTGAAACTGGGTAGATTGATAGGGTAAATTGTATGAAAGTGAATAATATTAGTGTTATAGCTAGTGTCTATTTCTAAAAAATGCAAGTAGGATAGGAATACCTGATTAGCCTAAGCAGTGACTGGTATGACTGAGAAATAATTACGTTAAAAGACTAGTAACAGAGGAAAAGTTTTTCCTTTTGTGTATATTCCTAATGTGATTTTGGATTCATTTAACCAGGTTACTAATACTCCATCAGTGTTATCTAAGAGTCCCTGGGATTATTAAAAAAGAGAGGCAACTCAAAACAATGAAAATATATTGAAATAATAATGAAAGAGTAGAAATACATACCAATCCATACAGCATTTCATAGAGAACGGCACCGAGGCACCACCAATCTACAGTATTGTCATAGGGCTGTTTTCGGATTACTTCAGGAGCAAGGTACTATGGAAAACATTAAATATTAGAGCAACTCAATAAATAACTCATGATAAAATTTAGGAATAATTAAGAAACTTAACAAATTTAAGATGCTACTATGATACTAAAAACATCATCTAGATTTTTAATTTGTTGGGTATTCAAGCACTTCCCCCTAATAGATGGGATGTAATTAGGGCAAACAGAAGAGGAAAAAAAATGCAGATATCTGTAACACTATGTAAACTAGGTATTGGGCTGAGGGGCAGGAAGAGTCTTTCACAAGATTAATTTATTTTAGAAATACCTCTGGTCATTATTCATAATTGTTTCTCTTGAAGAAAGAATTTTTAATAAGGCAATTATAACCCATTTTTCCCTTCAGTTAAAGAAAAAAGAATGTGAATTGCATTGTTATTAGAGAATTATAAGAGTAATTACTATTAAATACTACAGTAATTACTGTAATTACTACATAATTCCCTAACATATTATTTAGAAAAGTTGTGTAAATTATTAGATGGCTATGCACATTTTATTTGTAAAACATTTAAACATCATAATTTCACAATACAAAATGATGAATTTGAATTCGAGATTTCCAAAATATATATTTTCTCTTCCTATATGAAATAAGGAAATAATTCTTCTTAGGCTTTAAAAAAGAAAAAAAATGTAGTCCAGGGGCACCTGGGTGGCTCAGTCGTTAAGCATTTGCCTTCTGCTTGGGTCATGATTCCAGGGTTCTGAGATCAAGTCCCGTGTCAGGCTCCTGCTTCTCCGTCTCCCACTCTCCCTGCTTGTGTTCTCTCTCTTTGACTAATAAATAAATAAATACTCTTAAAAAAAATGTGATCCAAATAATGGGAAAATATATTGAAAGGGTTTAGCAATTTCTGATTACATTTAGATTTAGATGACCAAAAAAACTTGTGTTTCCTCTCTAAAAACTACAGGACTCTGGGGCGCCTGGGTGGCCCAGTGGGTTAAAGCCTCTGCCTTCGGCTTGGGTCATGATCCCAGGGTCCTAGAATCGAGCCCCACATCGGGCTCTCTGCTCAGCAGGGAGCCTGCTTCCCTTCCTCTCTCTCTGCCTGCCTCTCTGCCTACTTGTGATATCTGTCTGTCAAATAAATACATAAATAAATCTTAAAAAAAACAAGATAAAAACTACAGGGCTTAAAGATTGTGATAACCATATAATCAATATACATTTGACATAGTCCAAGATGGCAGAGGAGTAGGAGACCTTAGTATCATCTGGCCCCAGGAATTCAGCTAGATATCAAATCATTCCGAACACCGGCAAACTCAACTGGAGATCTAAGAAAAAGAATAGCTGCAACTCTACAAATAGAAAAGTGACCACTTTCTGCAAAGTAGGAGGGACTGAGAAGTGAATTCAAGGCAATATATGTGAAGATAAACCATGGGTTAATTCTGCACAGGCAAAGACACTTGAGAACCACTGCAATAGGCTCCCCAGAAGATTACCAAGAACATCTGGCTAAGACCAACGTTTATTAATCACACAGAAATGCAAACCTCCAGGGCTATGGGAAAATGGTATACAGAATTCATGTCCGCCCCCCTCCCACGATTCTTTCATCTTTCAATTTTAATTTTTTCCTCTTTCCACCAATTTCTTTTTTTATCAACTTCTTGAAAATCTTTTTTAACTTTCATTTTTACACTTACATTCTATCATTTTTGCACTTAATTTTTTATTTAATTTTATTTTTGTGTATACATATATATTTTTTTCTTTCTTTACAATTTTGTGATGCAGTTTCTTCTAATAGACCAAAATATATCCAGAGTCTACTATATTGCTCTATTCTCTTCACTTGTCTAATTATATTTTTTCTTCTTTTTGTTTAAGTCTTTTTAAATTTTCATCTTCACAGTTACATTCTAGCTTTTCAATGCAATTAATTTTATTTTTGTGTACATATAACTTTTCCTCTCTTTTCAATTTTGGGATGTAGATTCTTCTAACAAACAAACCAAAATACACTCAGGATATGGTGTACTGCTCTGTTCTATTCACCTGTCTGTTTATATTCTATTTTTTTTGTCTTTTAATTTTCATTTCTAAAGTATCATTCTATCTTCTCAATATATTTAAATTTATTTTTGTACATATATGTTTTTCTTTCTTCACAATTTTGGTATCAGTTTCCTAATAAACAGACCAAAATACACACAGGATCCAGTGTATTGCTCTGTTCTGTTCACCTGGCTGACTATTTTCTCTTTTTTAATTTGAATTTTATTCCCTCTGGTTTCAGCATTCTTCTGATTTGTTTGGGGTTGTTGTTGCCATTTTAGTATTTCGTTTTCTTGTTCATCTATTCTTCTCTGGACAGAATAACAAGACGGAAAAACTTACCTCTACAAAGAGAACAAGAGGCGGTACTGAAGGCCAGAAACCTAATCAGTGTGCATATAAGTAAGATTTTGGAATTAAGAGTTCAGAATAATGATTATAAAGATACCAGCTGTACTAGAAAAAAACATGGAAGATACTAGAGAACCCTTTCTGGAGAAATAAAAGAACTAAAATCTAATAAAGTCAAGATAAAAAAGGCTACTAATGAGATGTAATAAAAAATGGAGGCTCTAACTGCTAGGATAAATGAAGCAGAAGAGAGAATTAGTGATACAGAAGACAAAATGTTGGTGAATAAAGAAGCTCAGAAAAAGAGAGATAAACAACTGGATATCAAGGGAGAATTCGACATAAGTGATACCATAAACCAAAACAGTATTAGAACTGGGATCCCAGGAGAGGAAGGGGAGAAGGGCAGAAGGTATACTGGAGCAAATTATAGTGGAGAAAGCCCTAATCTGGGAAAGGAAATAGGCATTCAAGTCCAGGAGGCACAGACAAAGCCCCCTCAAAATCAATAAAAATAGGTAAACACCTTGACATATAACATTGAAACTTGCAAATCTCAGACACACCTTCAAGGGTAGAAACACTAGATTGAAGGCAGACCTATCCACAGAAACCTGGCAGGTCAGAAAGAATGGACATTATTTATTCAGGGTACTCAATGATAAAAATACACAGCCAGGAATACTTTATCCAGCAAGGATGTCATTCAGAATAGGAGGAGAGATAAAAAGCTTCCAAGACAAACAGAAACTAAAAGAATTTGTGATCACCAAACCAGCCCTCCAAGAAATATTAAAAGGGATACTTTAAGTGAAGAGAAAGCCCAAAAGTAACATAGACCAGAAAGGTACAGAGACAATATATAGAAACAGTGAATTTATAGGTAATACAATGGCACTAAATTCTTATCTTTCAATAGTTACTCTGTATTTAAATGGCCTAAATGCCCCAATCAAAAGACACAGGGTATCAGATTGGATAAAAAAGCAAGATCCACTGACATGCTGTCTGTAAGAGACTCATTTTAGACTCCAAGACACCTCCAGATTTAAAGTGAGGGGGTGGAAAACCATTTATCATGCTAATGGACATCAAAAGAAAGCTGGGTGGCAGTCCTTATATCAGACAAATTAGACTTTAAACCAAAGACTGTAATAAAGATGAGAAAGGACACAGTATCAAAACTAAAGGGTCTATCCAACAAGATCAAACAATTGTGAACAGTTATGCCCCTAACATGGGAGCAGCCATTTATATAATCCAATTAGTAACAAAATTAAAGAAACACACTGATAATAGTAGGAGACTTTAACACTCCACTCACTGCAATGGACAGATCATCTAATCAGAAGATCAACAAAGAACAAGGGCTCTGAATGACACATTGGACCAGATGGACTTCACAGATATATTCAGAGCATACCATCCTAAAGCAACAGAATAAACATTCTTCTCAAGTGCTCATGGAACAGTCTCCAGAGCAGATCACATACTGGGTCACAAATCAGGTCTCCACTGTACCAAAAGACTGGGATCATTCCCTGCATATTTTCAGACCACAATGCTTTGAAACTGGAACTCAATCGCAAGAAGAAAGTTGGAAAGAACTGAAATACAAGGAGGCTAAAGAGCATCCTATGAAAGAAGAAATGAGTCAACCAGGAAATTAAAGAAGAATTTAAAGAATTCATAGGAACAAATGAAAATGAAAATACAACCGTTCAAAATCTTTGGGATGCAGCAAAGGTGGGCCTAAAAGGGAAGGAGACAGCAATACAAGCCTTTCTCAAGAAACAAGAAAAACCTCAAATACACAACCTAACCTTACACCTAAAGGAGCTAGAGAAAGAACACCAAATAAAGCCTAAACCTAGAAGGAGAAAAAAATTAATAAAGATCAGAGCAGAAATCAATGAAATAGAAACCAAAAGAACAGTAGAATGGATCAAGGAAACTAGGAGCTGGTTCTTTGAAAGAATTAATAAAATTGATAAACCCCTGGCCAGACTTATCAAAAAGAAAAGAGAAAGGACCCAAATAAAATCATGAATGAAAGAGAGAAATTATAACCACCACCAAAGAAATACAAATAATTATAAGAACATATTAGAGCAACTATATGCCAACAATGAGGCAATCTGAAAGAAATGGATGCATTCCTAGAGATGGATAATCTACCAAAACTGAACTAAGAAGAAATAGAAAACCTGAACAGACCCATAACCAGAAAAGAAATTGAAGCAGTAATCATCTTCCAACAAACAAGAGTCCAGAGATGGATGGCTTCCCAGGGAAATTCTACCAAACATTTAAAGAAGACCTAATACATATTCTTCTGAAGCTGTTTCAAAAAATAGAAATGGAAGGAAAATGTCCAAACTCATTTTATGAGGCCAGCATTACCTTGACCCCAAAAGCAAAGACCCCCCAAGAAAGGAGAATTACAGACCAGTATCCCTGATGAACACAGATGCCAAAATTCTCACCAAAATCCTAGCCAATAGGATCCAGCAATTCATTAAAAGGATTATTCACCATGACCAAGTGGGATTTATTCCTGGGCTGCAAGGGTGGTTCAACCTCTGCAAATCAATGTGATAAAATACACATTAATAAAAGAAAGGACAAGAACCAGATGATCCTCTCAACAGATGCAGAAAAAGCATTTGACGAAGTACGGCATTGTTTCTTGATTAAAACTCTTCAGAGTTTTAACAACAATATCACAAAAGCCATATATCAAAAGCCCATAGTGAATATCATTCTCAATGGAGAAAAACTGAGAGCTTTTCCCCTAAGGTTAGGAAGATGGCAGGGATGTCCACTCTCATCACTGTTGTTCAACACAGTACTAGAAGTCCTAGTCTCAGCAATCAGACAAAAAGAGATAAAGGGCACCTGAATTGGCAAAGAAGTCAAATTCTCGCTCTTCACAAATGACATGATACTCTATGTGGAAATCCCAAAAAATTCTACCCCCAAATTGCTAGAACTCATACAGAAATTCAGCAAAGTGCCAGGATAAAAAATCAATGTACAGAAATCAGTTGCATGTTTATATACTAACAGTGAGACAGAAGAAAGAGAATTAAGGAGTAGATCCAATTTACAATTGTACCCAAAACCGTAAGATACCTAGGAATAAACCTAAACAAAGAGGCTAAGGATCTGTTCTCAGAAAACTATAGAACAGTCATGAGAGAAACTGAGGCAGACACAAAGAAATGGAAAAATGTTCTATACTCATGGATCTGAAGAACAAATATCGTTAAAATGTCTATGATACTTAGAGCAATCTATACATTTAATGTAATCCTCATCAAAATACCATCAACTTTTTTCACAGAGCTGGAACAAAGAATCCTAAAATTGGTATGGAACCAGAAAAGACCCTGAATAGCCAAAGGAATGTTGCAAAAGAAGGCCAATGCTGGTGTAATAAAACTTCAAGCTCTAATACAAAGTTGTAATCATCTAGACGGTATGGTACTGGCACAAAAACAGACACATAGATCAATGGAACAGAATAGAGAGCCCACAAATGGACCCTCAACTCTATGGTCAACCAATCTTTGACAAGGCAGGAAAGAATGCCCAATGGAAAAAAGACAGTCTCTTCAACAAATGGTGTTGGGAAAATTGGGACAGCTTTCTTCTGTATGTATATTCAGAAGAATGAAAGGGAACCACTTCCTGACACCATACACAAAAGTAGACTCAAAATGGAAGAAAGACCCAAATGTGAGATAGGAATCCATCAAAATCCTAGGGGAGAACACAGGCAGCAACATGGTAGAGTCTCCAAAGGCAAGGGAAACAAAGGCAAAAGCTTTTGCACAGCAAAGGACAAAACCAAAAGACAATGACAAAACCAAAAGAGAATTGACAGAATGGGAGAAGATGTTTAAAATGAGATATAAGGGGCGCCTGGGTGGCTCAGTGGGTTAAAGCCTCTGCCTTCAGCTCGGGTCATGATCTCAGGGTCCTGGGATCGAGCCCCGCATTGGGCTCTCTGCTCAGCGGGGAGCCTACTTCCTCCTCTCTCTCTGCCTACCTCTCTGCCGACTTGTGATCTCTGTCTGTCAAATAAATAAATAAATAAATAATCTTAAAAAAAAAATAAAATGAGATAGAAGATAAAGGGCTAGGATCCAAAATTTATAAAGAACTTATCAAACTCAATGCTCAAAGAACAAATAATCTAATCAAGAAATGGGCAGAAGACATTAACAGACATTTCTCCAAAGAAAACAAATGGTCAACAGACACATGAAAGAAATGTTCCGCATCACTTGGCATCAGGGAAATATAGATGAAAATCACAATGAGATACCACCTCACACTAGTCGGCATGGCTATAATTAACCACTCAGGAAATGACAGATTTTGACGAGGATTCAGAGAAAGGAGAACCCTCATACACTGCTGATGGGAATGTAAGCTGGTGCAGCCACTCTGGAAAACAGAAGGAGGTCCTCAAGAAGCTGAAAATAGAGCTACTCTAAGACCTAGCAATTGCACTACTAGGGATTTACCCTAAGGATACAAATGTCGTGATCTGTAGGGGCACCTGTAGCCCAATGTTTATAGTAACAAAGTCCACAACAGATAAACTATGGGAAGAGCCCAGATGTCCATTGACAGATGAATGGATAAAGAAGATGTGTGTGTGTGTGTGTTTATGTACACAATGGAATACTACTCAGCCATCAATGAAATCTTGACATTTGCAATGATGTGGATAGAACTAGAGGGTATTATGGTAAGTGAAATAAGTCACTCAGAGAAAGACAATTATCATATGATCTCACTCATATGTGGAATTTAAGAAACAAAACAGAGGATCAGAGGTGAAGAGAGGAAAAAATAAAACAAGAAGAAATCAGAGAGGGAGATAAACTGTAAGAGATTCTTAATATTAGGAAGTAAACAGGGCTGCTGGAGGGGAGGGGGCTGAGGGGGCTGACGGTACTGGATGATGGACATTAAGGAGGGCACACGATGTAATGAGCACTGGGTATTATATAAGGCTGATGAATCACTGACCTCTACCTCTGAAACTAATAATACGTTATAGGTTAGTTAATTGAATTTAAATAAAAAATAAGAAAAATAAAATCAACTTAAAGGAGATATAATTTACAAAAAAATGCATCCATATTTAAAAAACTCAATATACTTTGACAAAAAAATGTTTCTTCATACACAAACCAAACTAGAAGCGTTACAAATATATCTAACGGTTGATTAGAGAAAGAAAGGAAAAAAAAATTCAAAGTATTTTTACTTTTAATTTTTCTTAAATTTTCTGATCTTGATTAAAAGTCTCATGTGAACCATTTTATCACACATTTCATCATGACATTTGCAATTACTCTAAAGAAAAGATGAAATACTACCTGGCTTCTAAGATCACTATAAATACATTAGAATTAAGATAGTTTAAAATAAACTAAGTGTGTGTGTGTATAGGGAGAATAGCAAGACTTTAACATAACTCATAATGATTATTATTTGTCTCAAATGGAAGGATATATTTTCTGCTAGCTAACAGGATTAGAGGATGAGATGTTCTGATTAATTCTGATTTGTGGTTTTCTTTTCTTTTTTTTTTTTTTTTTTTCAAGATTTTATTTATTTGACAGAGAGAGTGAGTGAGACAGCACAAGCAGAAGAGCTGCAGAGGGAGAGGGAGAAGCAGGCTCCCTGCTGAGCAGGCAGAATGATGCAGGGCTCTATCCCAGGACCCTGGGATCAGACCTGAGCTGAAAGCAGATGCTTAACTGACTGAGCCACCTAAACACCCTGACTTAATGACTTTCTTTCCTTTACCATCCACTGCTTCACTTTCTTCTGTTAAATACATGGCTATTTTACTATAAAATATTTTCATCACACAGAAAAAGAGAAAACAGAAACCAATATAGCTGCCACTAATTGTAGGCAACATCAATATCTTGCCATATTTGCTTTTAGCTTATTAAATAAAACCAGCTTTATTTAGACACTCACATACAATTTACTCATTTTAAAGTGTGTATTTCAATGGTATTAGTATATTTAGAGTGGTGTAAACATTACAATTTTAATACACTCTTCATGCTGATTGGTGATTTTTTTTTTTTAAAGGATCAGAAATATGGGGCGCCTGCATGGTTCAGTGGGTTAAAGCCTCTGCCTTCGGCTCAGGTCATGATCCCAGGGTCCTGGGATCGAGCCCCGCATCAATCAGGCTCTCTGCTAGGCAGGGAGCCTGCCTCCTCCTCTCTCTCTGCCTGCCTCTCTGTCTACTAGTGATCTCTGTCTGTCAAATAAATAAATAAATAAAATCTTAAAAATAAAAAACAATCAAGGAACTTTCCAGAATGCTTGGTGAGAGGAGGAGGAGCGGCAGCTGCCCAAGCTGCACCCAGCAATGCGCTCCTTCCCGCTTCCTCATACCAGCCTCGGGCCTCTCACCGGCTGTAGAAAATGGTGAAAAAAACCACTTACTATGATGTTTTGGGGGTCAAACCCAATGCCACCCAAGAAGAACTGAAAAAGGCCTACAGGAAACTGGCCTTGAAGTACCACCCTGATAAGAATCCAAATGAAGGAGAGAAGTTTAAACAGATTTCTCAAGCTTACTAAGTCCTCTCTGGTACAAAGAAAAGGGAATTATATGACAAAGGAGGGGAACAGGCAATTAAAGAAGGTAGAGCTGGTGGTAGTTTTGGCTCCCCCATGGACATCTTTTATATGCTTTTTGGAGAAGGAGGAAGAATGCAGAGAGAAAGGAGAGGTAAAAATGTTGTGCATCAGCTCTCAGTAACCTTAGAAGATTTATATAATGGTGTAACAAGAAAACTAGCTCTGTAAAAGAATGTGATTTGCGATAAATGTGAAGGCTGAGATGGTAAGGAAGGAGCAGTCGAATGTTGTCCCAATTGCCGACGTACTGGAATGCAAACAAGAATTCATCAGATAGGACCTGGAATGGTTTAGCAAATTCAATCTTTGTGCATGGAGTGCCAGGGCCATGGGGGAATGGATCAGTCCTAAAAATAGATGTAAAAGCTGCAAAGGAAGGAAGATAGTTCGAGAGAAGAAGATTCTAGAAGTTCATATTGACAAAGGCATGAAAGATGGCCAGAAGATAACATTCCATGGTGAAGGAGACCAAGAACCAGGACTGGAACCAGGAGAAACCATCATTGTTTTAGATCAGAAGGACCATGCTGTTTTTACTCAGCCAGAAGAAGACTTTTTCATGTGTATGGACATACAGCTGGTTAAAGCACTGTGCAGTTTTTAAAAGCCAGTATCTACTCTTGACAACCAAACCATCATCATCACCTCTCACCCAGGTCAAATTGTCAAGCATGGAGATATCAAGTGTGTGCTAAATGAAGGCATGCCAATTTATTGAAGACCATATGAGAAGGGTCACCTCATCATTGAGTTTAAGGTAAACTTTTCTTTTTTCTTTTTTTTTTTTTAAAGATTTATTTATTTATTTGACAGACAGAGATCACAAGTAGGCAGAGAGGCAGAGAGAGAGAGGAGGAAGCAGGCTGTCCGCAGAGCAGAGAGCCCAATGTGGGGCTGGATCCCACGACCCTGGGACCATGACCCGAGCAGAAGGCAGCGGCTTTAACCCACTGAGCCACCCAGGCGCCCCGTAAGGTAAACTTTTCTAAGAATGGCTTTCTCTCTCCTGATAAACTCTCTTTGCTGGAAAAACTCCCACCTGAGAGGAAGGAAGTAGAAGAGACTGATGAAATGGACCAGGTAGAACTGGCGGACTTTGATCCAAATCAGGAAAGATGGCAGTGCCATTACAATGGGGAAGCATGTGAGGATGATGAACATCATCCCAGGCGTGGTGTTCAGTGTCAGACCTCTTAATGGGGCCAGTGAATAACACTGCTGGCATTTTATATGCAGTAGTGAATGAGTGAAGGAATATAATCATAGCTCACTAGTTGCTATTGTTTTTGTTTTAATATTCAACTATAGTAGTGTTTTAAAAGTTAAATCAAGAATAGACTCAAATATAAAAGCAAAAAAACCACAATCAATAAACTAAACATTCTGAAGGGATGATTATCAGATATATACAAGTGGCTAAAAGCTTTCTGAAATGAGAGTTTTATTCTACTTTTCTGATCTCAAATATTGTATATGCAATTTGTGATTCATTTTTATATTTTACATGTGATTATATAAACAACAAATGAAACCTACTTCTTACCTCTGGTGTCCCACAAAATGTTGTCGTCGTGTCAGATATAGCAATTCCTTCTTTACAAAGCCCAAAATCTGTTAAGACAACATGTCCCTGACAAACAGAGGGGCAGCAAGATAAAACAATGCATAGGCATAAACTGACAATTTTTAAAATCATTTCACTTTGAAATAATCGTAGACCCACAGAAAATTGCAAAAATAGTACATAGAGTTTTGTGTACTCCTCACCCAGCTTCTCTCAATGCTGATATCTTATATAACTGTAGTAAAATATGAAAATCGGGAAACTGACATTGGTAGACTACTGTTAACCAGACTGCCCATTTTATTCAGTTTTCACTATTTTTTTTACACATATGCATTTGTGTGTGTGTGTATGTATGTGTGGTTCTATGCAGCAGAGATGGATAGATCTATGTCACTACCACCACCGTCAAGACAGAAAACTATCCATCACCCTAAAGGAACTAAGGAACACACTCATGCTACCCTTTATCTTTGTCCTCCCCTATTCCCACTGTCCCTGTCACCTTGCAACCATTCATCTGTTTTCCATCTCTACAGTTCTGTCATTTGGAGACTGTTACATAAATGGAATGAAGCTGCCTTTTGAGACTGCCATTTTCCCACCAAGTGTAACGATAATAAAATTGAGAATTGGTAGACTTTTTTAAAAAAAATAATACTTACTACTGAATCCAAAAGAATATTTTCTGGTTTCAAGTCTCTATTAAATTAAAAGGAAAGAGAAGCAAAATTGAGTATTAACTGAAATAAAGTAATAAAGATGTTTTTAAAAGAAATACATTAGAATGTACCTGTACACTATTTTGATGGAGTGCAAGTAACCCAATGCACTGGCAATTTCAGCAGCATAAAACCTAGCTCTGTGTTCGGGAAAGGACCGTTCTCTTTGTAAATGGAAAAACAGCTGTAAAATGGAAAAAGAAATGGGTATTAAGATCATTCACACATGAAATGAAACAAATATGTCCTATAAGTACAAAAATAGGATTTTGGTTCTTAACATGAGATAAAAATGCAACAAAGCACAGAACTCTGACTCTGGGTGTGTCCCCTTGTTCTCTCTTCAACCACACACCTTTCCTTACCCTTGCTAACTTGAACTTGCTCATCTCTCATTTATTCCTCAGTCCTCAACGTGGCAGTGTCCTTACCACTCTGGAAAAGATTATCAATCAAGACGGATGATGTTGACATTACCATGGAGTGAAGTAAGATCTCTCACTAGCCCCTTTTCTGACTGTGGTTTCATTTGGGGGAAAAAAAAAATCAAACACTTCAGAGACTGGAAACAAGGGGCGGCAGACCAAATATAACCCACAGATACAATGTGTTTGAGCCAAATACTGTTTTTAGAAAAAAATCTAAATTAACTGTTAACATTTAAAAATGGAGAAACTTTTTTGGTAAAAATTCAGGTTTGGTTTCTTCTGGGGGGGGCGGGGGAGAAAGCGCTGCAACATTAAGCCTAAATTCCAGTGTGGTAGCAAATGGCTGGCGCTAAGCAGCAGCCTCTCCTGTTCATTTCCTGTACTTCTGAAATCATATTTATTTCTTACCATCTGTCTTTTACTCATTAGGTCACCTGCCTGGGCGAAGTTTGCCCTAGGTCCTTACTCAAAGTTCCCTGGCTTCTAAAACAATGATCTTGCCTTAGGGCTCCTTCTTCTCTGGAGAATTCCATCTCTGCTGCTTTCCAGCCCCTTACACCGCAGGGAGAGCAAGGTGTCTGGCCTCAGTTTCTCCACTGTTATTTTTTCTCTGGATACTCTGCCCAGGTAACCTGATCCATCCAGTGATTTTAACCACCTCTGTGTTGACGTCTTTCATGTGGACATAGCCACCTACACCTCTGCTTGGAGCCTCTCCTGCAAAGACTTGATGTATGCTGCTTTTTCTCAAATATTTCACAAGCCAACACATTCAACTTATCTGAAACAGAGTCCCTTGTCTTCTTTTGCAGATTTACTGCTACTGCTGCTGTATTCTATCCTTAATGACATCACTTTCCACCCAGCCCTCTGAGCCATGGAAGGCAACAAGGTATGGTGAAAAGAGTCAGGTTTTTGTTTTTTTTTTTAAGATTATTTATTTATTTATTTATTTATTTGACAGACAGCACAAGTAGGCAGAGAGGCAGGCAGAGAGAGAGAGGAGGAAGCAGGCTCCCGGCTGAGCAGAGAGCCCGATGCGGGGCTCAATCCCAGGACCCTGGGATCATGACCTGAGCCGAAGGCAGAGGCTTTAACCCACTGAGCCACCCAGGCGCCCTGAGAAGAGTCAGGTTTTAAAACTAATCAGACTTGGATTCAAATTCTAGTTCTTCTCTTTCTGTGTGCAATTCATTTAACTTCTCTGACTTACAAAAACTATCCCCCAATTTTTCTTAACCTCTTCTGAAAGGTTATGGTGAAGATCAGTTATAACAGATCCTGAATATGGAGGAATGTGGAGGCTGGCCTGGGATTCATCTAGACTGTTCCTTTACCCTTAGCCTCTCTATCTATTGAATAAATTCTTCTGTTTTTATCTTTTAATTATTTCTGAAATACTCCCTCCTGTTTAGCCCTACTACTCCCTCTATTAGATGTAACTAATAGTATTGTAATATTCTATTTATTTATCTGAGCACATCTATCCAATATAATATTAATGAAAACTACCCAAAATGAAAATCTGACCATACACCAACAATAGCTAACACTGACTGTTTACTAAATCAAAGGCACCATGCTGAGGACTTTATGTGCTTGTATTATTTAATCTACCCAACTAGTTTCAGGCAAAAAAACTAATGAGGAAGCTGAGGTTCGGGGAGGCTTGTCTATATGCTAGTATCATATCAAAGTAAGCATACACGTCAAGGTTAAACTGTTAAGTATGAAAATCAGAGGGACTATCAACTGATGAATTACTGAACTCTACACCTGAAAACTAATGATGTTCTATATGTTGCCTAATTGAATTTAAATTAAAAAAAAAAAAAAAAAGAGGGACGCCTTGGTGGCTCAATTGGTTAAGCAGCTGCCTTCAGCTCTGGACACGATCCCAGGAGGGATCAAGTCCCGCATGGGGCTCCTTACTCAGTGGAGAATCTGCTTTTCTCTCTCAAATAAACAAATAAATAAATAAAAATCTTAAAAAAAAAAAAAGTCGAGGGGCAGTACTAGTAAGAATAACAGGAAACCCATAATGAAATTATATCCCTCCTACTTCTCTCTGTCCTTTCTCATCTTTATTGCCCTTCTACTACTGTCCCATTCAGCTTCTCCTCCACCAATCCCAACATTCTTTTTTTTTTTTAAGATTTTATTCATTTATTTGACAGACAGAGATCACACGTAGGCAGAGAGGCAGGCAGAGAGAGAGGGGGAAGCAGGCTCCCTGCTGAGCAGAGAGCCCGATGTGGAGCTCAATCCCCGGACCCTGAGATCATGACCTGAGCCAAAGGCAGAGGCTTAACCCACTGAGCCACCCAGGTGCCCCAAACCCCAACATTTTATTCCATTCTTTTTATTTCCCATTATCTTAGCCAAGTTTATCTTTTAGAGTACAAGCCTACATTTTCCCACCTTTGCCACTCAGTTTATGAGCGATCACTGTGTAAAACGGGGTCAAACGCAAGGTCCTAAAAGAAGACAAAAAGCCACAGACAAAGCAGGAAGCTTGCAACAGGATCTAATCTGCAGTTAATACCTTGCAGGACATTTCAAAGTCACAGACTGGTACTCAGGTCCAGGTTAAATCTAGGACCTGACATTTACTAGAAAACATGGTGACACTGAGAAAGTTACTTAACTTCTCTGAGCCTTAGAAGAGTATTTATCTCAAAGAGTTATAGTGATTAATTGAAATAATGCAGGTAAAATAATTACAAAGTTCCAGGCCCTCAATAAATTCTCATTATATGTTAGCACTCATGCACGCACAGAATAAAATGACAACCTTCAAATCTTCAACCTTCAAAGTTTTGCCTCTACACTAAGGAGGCATGTGGCATTTTTGTCATACAGATGTAGAGGGTTGAATAATGATTCTTTTAACAATCTTCCCCCCAAATGACCCAGGTGTGTCTGATCACCTTTCAGGTTTGCAGAATAGTTATCAGTCTTCCTTCTAATTCCTTTATTCTACAGTTAAGTATACTATATTAAGCTTGAAATAATTATTTTCCTTTCTCTCTGATCTAGGACCAGGGGATGAAAGATCCTTTTGTAAAGATAGGACACAATCTAGGAAAATAATTGTTAGAGACATTCAGAGGTCAGATATCAAATTAGAAAGGTGTGCGGACTGAGAAACAGAAGAACATGCGGTGGTCCACTCTCTAAATCCTGGAATCACACTGCCTGAGTTCAATTCCTGGCTCTAATACTTACTAACCATGTGACTCGAGCAAGTTACCTAGCTTCTCTGTGCCTCAGTTTCTTTATCTTATACAACAGAATTGTTGTGAAGATAAAATAATAGAGAGCCAGAGTCCTGGGCACACTCAGTATACTTGATATATGTTAGCTACTTCCGTAATTATTATCATGACAGTAGCGTTTTCCAAAATGTATTTCAATATCCTTCTAATTCAGAGTTTTGGGGAATATTATTAACAGATTTGGTTCAAACAAAAAGGGACTGCATGCTAAGAAAATATTTTCAAAGAAATCTTTGCTTTGTTTAAGGCAGAACTCAAAGTCTTTAACATGCTGAAACATACTGTGAATCACCAAGAAACATATTGTTAATTGCCAATGGGACAGAACATGAAACGTTTTCCACACTGACTTTACTACAGAACTCTTTATTAGAGGATCTTCTTGTCTGATTATAGTTTGCATGTTTTAGACAATGACAGGCTAGAGTAATCTTTATATGCAACTGTGGAGACAGTAATTATCTAAATACAAATCATGTTTTATTCTAACGTTTCAGTGTATTATTCTGGCTATATTATCTGTGAAGTCTGCAGCTTCACATCAAGGTTCTTTTATGAATCTTCCCACCTACACACCATAAGCTGCTTAAGAGCTTTGTTTACTGTTCTCTGTATCTTGCTTTGTGCTTATTAGCCAGTATCTTGAATCCAATAGCTGTTAATGCTGGCCTAGCCTTCCAAAAACTGTGAAGCAAAAGAAAACTGTGACTTTATTCTAGTTTTTCTAAACACTATCAACATTAGAAAACTAATCATAAAACTCACCTCCCCTCCGTTAACAAAATCCAGAACAAAATAAAGCTTTTCAGTTGTTTGGAAAGAATAATGTAATCCAACCAAAAATGGATGTTTCACATTTTTCAAAAGCACATTACGTTCAGCCATGATATGTTTTTGCTGTTTAAAAAAAAAAAAAAGTAAAGAATCAACTTGTATTATATACTAGAAAACAATTCTGTTAATTGAGAAAATGGATTTAGGAAAAACAACACTATTTTATTTTACCTCTTTTCTGTTGAGAACTATTTTTTTCTGTAACACTTTGACGGCATAAAATTTTCCATCCAGTTTCCTTTTTGCAAGAAGAACCTGTTGTAGTTAAAGATTGCGCAAACTATTAGACATTTCAATATTTTGATAGAAATAATTCACTTGTCAATAAATTCATATTTAAATTATGTACAAAGAAAGTCTAAATGGGACATAGATAATGTTTTAGTTTTGAAAACTGTAAACTACTGAATTTATTTTTATTCTACTTCTTAGATATTTCAATAAAACAATAACAAAAAAGGGATGTTAATGTTTTAGTTTTGAAAACTGAAAACTACTGAATTTACTTTTATTCTACTTCTTCTCAGATAGTTTAATAAAACAATAACAAGAAAGGGATGTTAATCACTTGAATAGCCAGGTACCATTTCTTTGTCACTTAATGTGATGTTTGAGACTTTTACTACATTTAAGTCCTAGAATCTATATAGCTTGAGATTCTCAAGTGTGTTCAGTGTGTATGTGTGCACATAAGCCAGCCTTGAGTCCTAAAGAGTGTACTTAGAAAATACTGAAGCTATCAACTTCATGGATAGATTAAAAAACAGAGAAGGAAATGGTTTCTACATGATCAAAATGCATTTTTGTTTTAACATTTAGGTTTCTCTTATAAGTTTTTAATTCAGAAGCATTCAGAGAAATAACCACCATGTGTAGCTGAGTTTCTACAATGGGCTGGGCTGTATGCACTTCCAAGGATCTAAGGAAATTTAGAAGCTCTTGCCCCAGAAAAAAAGTACTTAGGGTTTGTAAATAACTATAAGGGATTCAAGATGCCCAAATTGTATTAACTATTAAGTGACCCATTTCAGAGACGCCTGGATGGCTCAGTCAGTTAAGCATCTGTCTTTGGCTCAGGTCATGATCTCAGGGTCCTGGGGTTGAGTCCTGCATCGGGCTCCCTGCTCAGCCAGAAGTCAGCTTCTCCCTCTGCCTCTACCCCCCCCCCCCCCCACACACGTGCTTGCTTGCTTTCTCTCTCTCAGAATAACAAAATCTTTAGGAAAAAAAAAGAAAGGGATATACCATGGTCATGGATTAGAAGACTCAATAATGTAAAAATAATAATTTTTCCCAAATTGACCTACAGATTAAATGTAATCCCAATCAAAATCCAGCAGAACTTTGTGGAAGTGGGCATGCTAACTCTAAAACTTAAAAAGATATGCAAAGGGCTAAAACTCTTTTTTTTTTTAAGATTTTATTTATTTATTTGACAAAGGTCACGAGTAGGCAGAGAGGCAGGCAGAGAGAGAGGAAGAAGCAGGCTCCCTGCCAAGCAGAGAGCCCGATTTGGGGCCCGATCCCAGGACCCTGGAACCATGACCTGAGCTGAAAGCAGAGGCTTTAACCCACTGAGCCACCCAGGCGCCCCAAGGCTAAAACTCTTGAAGAAGAACAAGGAGGAAGGACCTGTTTTGTTGGATATCAAGCTACATAGTCTAGAAGACCAATGGAATAATATATAATATCTTGAAACATAAATATAAAATATAAAATCTAGAAGCAGATCCATGCATATATGGACACTAGATAAATGATGAAGGTTACCCTGAAGATCAGTGGGGAATGAACTGCTGTTTGAGTAAATTGTGTGGGATCAGGTGGACATCAATAGGGAAAAAAATGAACTGTGACCTTATAATTGCATGCTATATTCAAGAACCAATTCCTGGTAGACTCTAGATCTAAACATGAAGTTTCCAAAAGACAATGTTTTTTGTTTTTAACAATGGATTATCTCTAACATCCCAACAGACTGTGAGCATTCTGAGCTCAGTATCCCTTTCTAACTTTTTGTTGCTGTACTAGCACAAAGTCCAGCATGTAGTGGGTGGTCAACATGTATGTGCTGAATTAACACACATGGATTTAATTGTATGGTTATAGTTTCTGGTATCCAGGGAACTCAGAAAACAAACTAGAGATACCCAAACCTCAGAATGTAGCAAACCATAATTAAACACATGCATATTTATTTTCACTACAGATTGAAGCGTAATGCAAAAAAGCACTTAAATATATCTAACAATTTTGGCAACTCCATCTACGATGCTTCTGGCCTTAAAGCAGATTCTCCTTCCTTGGTATGGTCACACTGTCAAGTTGTGTGATTCATCTGACGCTCACTGTATGAGGAACAGCAGGGTTTTCACACATCCTTTTCTTTCTCCAACTGTTATTTTCACAGTTGCTCATTTTTGTCTTTCCAGCTTCAGCTTAAACAGAACCTCTTTAAAGAAACCGACCTTGACCAACCCACCTGAGTAGGAATTTCCCCCCACTTGCATATTGTCCTCTATCATACATTCTATTCTGTATTTTACATCACAGTCCCCATTACTGCTTTTCATTATTTATTGACTGCATATTTTTAATCACCTCTTTCCCCTATGAGGTTGCAAGCATCACAAAAGTAGTAACTATCTCAGTTTTGTTCAATACTCTCTAACTAACCAGAAGCCAGTACACTGCTTGGCACGTGATAGGTGCTAAATGTATGCCAGTATCTGTGTGACACATTGGTTCTACTTCTAGCTGTATATCCAACCGACATGCATCATATGCACCAAGAAGGGCATATGCCAGAATATTCAAGGCATCGTTATTCATAAACAATCTAACTACTCGAGCAAATAAATTTTATGTTAAAATCTGAATAAATGCCTTAACTACCTAAGTATTTTGAAGATAGAGAAAGCATCATAACTCCATCTCCTGTATACCAGCAAGTCCTGTGGCCTGGAATATATAATGCATGCATTCCTGAAGTACTTATTTACTGAGTGGCAAAATAAAAACACTCTTACCTTGCCAAAGCTGCCTTTCCCAATAACTTTCAGGAAATCAAAGTCTGTTGGTTTAGCACTGAAAAAATGAACGATGACAAGAATTAGCCTCCTAGAACCTGGCAAGATGTTAACTTTTATTATTTTTTTTTAAAGATTTTATTTATTTATTTGACAGAGAGAAATCACAAGTCAGCAGAGAGGCAGGCAGAGAGAGAGAGGAGGAAGCAGGCTCCCTGCCAAGCAGAGAGCCCGATGCAGGACTCGATCCCAGGACCCTGAGATCATGGCCCAAGCCGAAGGCAGAGGCTTAACCCACTGAACCACTCAGGCGCCCAGATGTTAACTTTTAAACATTTCTTAGCACATCACTCTTTACTAAGAAAATGCTGGACAAAAAACAATTTAGCATGAAGACTCCAGGTTTCATACTTGTAGTTCCTCATCTTGAATATAAAATAGGTATTAATGTATAGTAGTAAATATCTACTTGCTGATAAGACATTTTACAACTTTATTAAAGCCTTGTTAGGTTTTGCTTAAGACAGATTTCAGTAATAGTCTCTTTAGGAGAAAAGGATAGATCTATATCTATATGTTGTTTTGAAGTCGATTTTATTTAACCATAGACCTCACCCATGTTGTTAATAAGGACACTGAGTAACTATATAAACTAGTAATGCATTCCAAGGACTACTTCATCTGGCAATTCTTTGGACACATAATATCACTTATTGTACATTACCGTTAAAAGACTTCTCTGCTTATTCTCATAGATGGTAATGCAGAAAATCCAGTAGAGAAACCAGAAGGAATACAACTTTTGTCCTTTTATTTATATTGACCTGTCAGGTGAAAATGATCTTGGCTATAGGTACGCAAAAGCACATGGCAGCAGAAAGTGGAGCCAAAGCAGCCAGAAGAGATTTTTCCTTCAACACACTCTGAATCCTAAGTTCGACTAGGGAGAAGACAGTAACTCCATTTAGATTTTAAACTTCATTTATTTTTCTTAAAGATTTTATTTATTTGAGAGAGAGATCACAAGCAGGAGGGGGAGGCATAGAGAGAGGGAGAAGCAGACCCCTCCTCTGAGCAGGGAGGGATGGGGCTCAATCGCAGGACACTGAGATCAGGACCTGAGCCAAAGGCATACGCTTAACAAATGAGCCACCCAGGTGCCCTAGATTTTAAATTTTCTTTAATTCATTACTGAGATAAATGGTCAATTCAAACAGGAGAGTAACACCCCGTCTAGGTTAAATAATAACAGGTAAAGATTAGGGAGATAAATACTTAACTAAGCTCAGGTGTTTTTCTTCTTTAAGAATCTGCTCTTTGAACTAGTTACTTTGTTCTTGAATGATATGCTGAGATACTGAAATAATTTTTTTAAACAAACCTAATAGCAAAAAATCATGCAAATTCCTCAAACATAGTAAATAGGCTAACTGAGGCAGTACCCAAGGCCCCAGCGCTAACTGTTGGTGACAAATCCTAACTGAAAGTCAGTTTCTGTTTCTGTGCTGCCTGACCAACTCTGTGTATGGCAACAGAAAAGCAACTCAAAACCAAACCTCCCCTTCCAGCTACCACCTCCCCCATTTCTTTGCATTCCTTTGCAGCAAAACTCCTCAAGTAAGAGATCTAAATTCTTTGTCTATTCCTGCTATCCTCTCCCTTAGTTCTCTCTTGAACTCCTTTCCATCAGGGTCTGTACCCACCATACCACTGGAATGACTTGGAAAGGTCGCCAATGACTTATGAAGTCCAGTGGTCAATTCTCAACATTCACTTGCTTTATTAGCAACATTAACAGAGTGAATTACTACCCCCTTGAGACACTTTGTTCACCTGATTGTGTGACACCACATTCCCAGTTTTTCTACCTTGCGGCAGTGCTGAATGACCCAATCCTTGGGCTATTTCTTATCTGTCTTCACTCACTAAGTGGATCAAAAGGGTGAGGCAAACAGAATGTCCTGGGATAAAAGAGAGACTACTTGAGAATGAATGCAGTGAACCTAAAGGATCATTGCAAGCCAAGGACAGCAACACTATATGTTCTCCAAACCATGGCAGGTACCACTCATCGGTCAGGGCACTCCTCCAGCTGAGCCAAGATGTGGCCCTGGAATCCTTTGTATTCACTGGTCTAATTTCGAATGAAATGCTGGAGTTGACATTCAAGATGAAGTCTGTATTTGCCATTCCTGCTCTTCCTCAAAATGCCTTCCCTGCGCTCAAGCAAATAAGGGACTATGAGAGGAACTGGTTAAAGCAAGTTTAATACCCTTTACTGTGCTAATGTCCATCATGACTCCTGGAACAAGCTGGCTGACAACTAGGGTTGCAGCAGTAACACTGAGTCCGTGAGAATACCCATTAAGGCTGTATAGATGCTTCTGTCTGAGTACCCCCCAGGACTTAAGATCTCCTGAGAAATACAGCCTACTGGCTTTACTTATACACACACACACACACACACACACACACACACACACACACAGCCTACTGGCTTTACTTACACACACACGCACGCGAGAAAAATAATAGTGAAACAGCAGAACCCAATTACAATTGGTGGATTTAAAAACTCCTCAGAACTATATTAAAGCAATGCAAAACTAGAGCAGTAAAATAAGCAAGCATACGATAGTATTATATTCACTATAACTATGGTTATTATATTTTACAGGGTTCTAGTTAAACTGGTCTAATTAAACTGGTACGTACATACACATGCACAAAAAAAGGTCTTCTCAGAATTCAGTTAGAGGAGGTTTGAAACAGACTTACTGAGGATTTCCAGATGGTCCCAGGTTGATGTTCTGTGAGGTAGAGTGTAGCTGTTGGGATGGGGGGAAAAAGCAGTAATGCTCTTATTGGAGCTTCAAGGTTATCAATGAATGTTTCTGGAATAAAATATACATAACTCTACCATAGATATTGGATGTACTGCATTTAAAGAAGCCTGAAGTCCTAATTCTTAACGAATACAGTAACTTATTTGGAAACACACAATCAATATAATTATGATAAATTTCAAGAGCAGTTGTAAGGAAAAACACAAGGCAGAAATAGAGCTCACAGCTGTCAAATGAAGTACACTGGGGAAAGCTCCTTGGACAAGGTAGGTGTAGAAACCACAATTTAGGAAGGATTGTTTCTACATTTAAAAAGCTGGTTAAAATGGCTGTTTTTTCAAATTTTCAAATATTTATTAATTTTATGATATGGAAATGATAATATCATGATGATAAAGACTGCTAAAGCTGGATTGAATTATAGGAGACAGACTTATTTCTAAATCAAATACATGTAGACAAGAGTGCTTTTCTTTTTAATTCCACCACTGTAGTCAAATAAAAATTTTAGATAGCCTTTTCTCTTTACAATAATTAATATAGTAAATTTGATCCCTAACATTAATTTAGAAGTAAATCTTTACTTACTATGCCATAAAGCAGTTTAACTAAAAAAATTCTAGCTCACTAATTAATAATTAGCTAGAAATTTAACCCCAAATCCCGTAAGATTAATCTTGTGATCTTGTTAACATGAGAACTTTTTATAAAACCAACTGTAAGTGAATTCTGCCTCACATAAATTCCCTTTGAGATTCTTTATGCATAGAGAATTAAAACGGTTATAGATATCCCAAATATGCATACTTTTACTATAGCCCTGCATAATTATCCTTCAAGTAAGTTATAGATATGAGCTTTAAAAAATTTTTCTCTTTAATCAGAACCAAAAAATTTTACCTAAGCAAGTTTTTTTTTAAGATTTATTTATTTATTTGACAGAGATCACAAGCAGGCAGTGAAGCAGGCAGAGAGGATGAAGCAGGATCCCTGCTGAGCAGAGAGCCCGATGTGGGGCTCGATCCCAGGACCCTGGGATCATGACCTGAGCTGAAGGCAGAGGCTTTAACCCACTGAGCCATCCAGGCGCCCCTAAGCAATTTTTTATTAGAGATATACATCATACAGATTTCCACCTAAATTCATTTGAAACTTACAATCTCCAGTATGCAAACTACTTTTAAAAATAAAGGGCAAAAGTTCCTAAGCATAATACATTTCTTATAATATAACAATACTGGCACCAGCTTTTAACTTATAAAACAAAATTTCCTATCAATATCTCTACATGAAAAATCTTCATATAATACATTTTCAGCTCCCAGAAGACAGAAATACGGAAGACCACACAATCTAGCACAAGACAAAAAAAAAAAAAAAAAAAAAAAAAAGGTATAAAAAATCTGGCTTGAGAAATGAGAAGCATCCTGTTGTGCCATAATTTTAACATGGAGGAATCTTTTCTGTTTATATATTATAGTGTTCCAGAGAATCTGATAACTAATACAAACTAAGTTACAATTTTGATACATTCATTCTTTTTTTTTTTTAAAGATTTTGTTTATTTATTTGTTAGAGAGAGAGAGCGAGCACAGGCAGACAGAGTGGCAGGCAGAGGCAGAGGGAGAAGCAGGCTCCCTGCTGAGCAAGGAGCCCGATGTGGGACTCGATCCCAGGACCCTGGGATCATGACCTGAGCCGAAGGCAGCTGCTTAACCAACTGAGCCACCCAGGCGTCCCATACATTTATTCTTTTAATGAAAGTGCAGAAAACTGATAGATCATTTTTTTCTTTTTAAAGTTTTATTTAGTTCAGAGGGAGAGGAAGAGAGAGCTCAAGGGTGAGCAGGGGGAGTCGAAGAGGCAGAGACTCTTCAAGCTGACTTCCCATTGAGTGTGGAGCCCCATGCAGGCAAGCCCATAACCCATGAGATCACGACCTGAGCCAAAACCAAGAGCCAGTCACTTAACCAACTGGGCCCCCCAGGTCCCCCTAAATTGGATCACTTTTCCATTCAATTAACTCTCCTCATATAGATGAGGGAAGAGTAATTCAGTAAGCATGGATTAAAGAATAGGACAACCTATATGCCCTGAATCACACCGAGCACAATGAGAATGGAAATTATTGGGAAATATAATCAGATCACTTTTTACTCTACCTACTATTTTTAATGATTATACTAAACCAAGGATAAGATATAATTTATTAACAGTGAACACTAATCAGAAGCATAAGTTTCTTGACTTTTTTTGGCCTCTACTTTTCTCTCACTAAATAAGGTGAAAGGTCCAGATGCCCTGAAAGATATTTTCTGGCTATTAATTAAGTTATCCACTTAGAAGTCCTTAATAAACAGCTACACCAGGGTGCCTGTGTGGGTCAGTCAGTTAAACATCCCACTGGTGATTTCGGCTCAGGTCATGATCTCATGGGTCTTGAGACTGAGCTGCTGGTTGGGCTCTGCACTTAGCAGGGAGTCTGCTTGAGATTCTCTCTCACCCTCTTCTGAAGAGATTTTTTTTTAATCCATATTTTAAAACTGCAAGAGATCCTAGTCCAAGTTTCTGATTTTATGGATGAAGAAAGAGAAAGGAAACGAAAATCAGATCTGAACCAAACGTGGCAGAGAACAGGAACCAGAACTTGGGAAGGTCTCTTTAGTCTGGTTCTTTCTTCAAAACCAGCTGTCTCCTACAGCAAGGAAAGGTATTTTTCAAATGACCTAAACCTATATCCTCTCAACATGATTGCCAAGCAAAACATGGAAAATCAGGGTTACATACATTTTATTCTTTAGAATATTTTTAATAGTTTTATCTTTTTCAATTAAAAATATATACTCATAGTTGGAAAATATGGAAAGAAAAATGCTTTTGAAAAATCTATAACCGGGGTGCCTAGGTGGCCCAGTGGGTTAAAGCCTCTGCCTTAGGCTCAGGTCATGATTCCAGGGTCCTGGGATCAAGCCCAGCATCGGGCTCTCTGCTCAGCAGGAAGCCTGCTTCCCCTTCTCTCTTTCTGCCTGCCTCTCTGCCTACTTGTGATCTCTGTCAAATAAATAAATAAAATCTTAAAAAAAAGAAAGAAAAAAACTGTAACCTTATTAACCAATGATTTTGCAAATATTATAGCAACTCCATGTAGCCTTTACATAACGTTAAAAAACTGACTGGAATCATACTGTGAGAATATGCCTATAAAGTTTTATACCCTGATTTCAGGTAACAGTATGTTAAAACTTATTATCCTAAAAAATATTCTCAAAACGTACAATATACGGGGATAAACATTATTTAATTGATTAATATTTAAATTGATTCTAATTTTTCATATAAACTGTACTATAGTAAGTATTCTTTTCTGTGTGAAGAATTATTTCATTTGCATCAACTCCTAAATAACTTGAATATTTTCATGTTTGGTAAACATTGCCAAATTGTTTTCCAGAAGAGCTGCATAACATTATGCCAGTGCCAGGAAAGCCTGAGGGTGCCTACTATGCTCTACCCTTATCAGTCCTGAAATACTTTATTTACATATTTGTTAATTTGGCAGAGAAAAAAAAATCTGTTGTACAAATTTCACTTGCTACCGGCACTGATGGACTGAACATTCCCCCACGTATCTATTTACTAACAGTATTTTTCATGCCTCTTTTTTCTTAATCTACTGGGGCCTTATTAAGTGTCCTTTTCAAAAATCCGTTTGTATGACATTTTACATAATATTTTTCCTTCTTATGCCTTATTTATACAAGTGCTGTCCTAGTTTGTTTCCCTTTTGACAAGCTGCACAGATATAAAATTAAATCATAAAAACAGAACCATGACAAAATAAGGCATTATAAAGACAAAAATGCCCTTCAACCAACACCTTTGATTTTTATGTCTATATTAAGCAAACATATATACTTTTCATCATTTTTAATTATAAAGGTGTTACCATATTTATATATGCTTTTTCATCATAATTTTAATTGCTAAATAATAATTCTCCAGGCTAAGTTTTATAATTTACCTTTCTCACATCACTTTCTAAAGTAAATGTTGAAAACATCTTTATAATATGCTACAGCTTATTCTATTTATTTGTTATCACAATTGATTTAAAAAAATAAGAGTATCCTAGTCTTGATTTGGAACACATACCTACAGGAACAAGACTTAGTTGATGCCAACTGGCATATGTATAGTGATTGGCTTTCTGAATATAAAAACTTAGCAATATAGAGGAAGAAGTATTCAATTACCATCCTGGTTGAAAGGCCTTTCCTGCTGGTCAAAATTCAAAAAAACAGCTTAAGTATGTTAATGATTATGAAGATATATAATGATAAAACATTAAGATGTAAAAGTAAAGGGAGAATATAAAATTGTACATACTATATAATCAAAATTAGGTAACTAAAAAATCCTTATATATTAAGATTAGATTAGAAAGAAAACCACTAAAATATTAAAAATTACTGCTCTGGTTAGTAATAAGAAAGCAATACATCTATTTTTTTTTTGAAGATTTTTAATTTATTTGACAGAGAGAGAGTGAGCACAAGCAGGGGAGTAGTGGCAGGCAGCCAGACAGTGGGAGAAGCAGGCTCCCCAAGGAGCAGGGAGCCAGATGCGGGGCTTGATCCCAGGACCCTGGATTGTGACCTGCACCAAAGGCAGACACTTAACCGATGAAGCCACCCAGATGCCCCTGCATCTATTTTCAAAATTTCTACTAACGAACTTTATACTACTCTTCCTACTAAATGCTAGCATGTATTGCTTTTTTATCACAGACGTCCTCATTTTATAAATTTTATAAGAAATAGTAATCAGTAAAAGGTGTATGCATTTGTTTTTATGTATTCTAGAGAACAGAAAATTTACAATGGATGAAGTTACATAATTTTAAATATATGTTGCCATAAAGTTGCCAGTAATTTCATCTTTGGGGAATGGTATTTTTTCTGTTAAAAAATACAAGCCCTCTTACTACCTTCTGAGTACTTCTTTCATCCTCATCTTCAGATGGATCTGACTGATGTTTTGGACTGTCCATTTGAAGGAATGCTCTGACATCTGGACTAAAAACAAAAATTAACTTTATTATGACTTTGAAAGCATTTCTATAGCTTTTCCCTTTTAAAATGAAAATAACCACAGTAGTATTTAAAGAATGAAAGCCAATACAATCCATCAATATTATTATAAAAGGAACAAACTGATTAATTTTTTAAAAATAGGGAATTCAACAAATGGTCAAAGATATCAACAAGGCAATTCATAAAGAAAAAAACCCAAATGGTAAGGAAGATGTCTAGCTTAATTAATAATAAAAGAAATACAAATTAAAACACTAATAAGATGTCATTTTATGTCCATTAACTGGCTAAAAGTTAGAAAGATAGATAACATCAGAAGTTGGTATGGATATAGGGAAAGAGACACCCTCATGCATTGCTAGTAAGAATGTTTAATGAGGCAACTTTTCTGAAAAGAAATTTGGCAATACTTGGTGAAACTGTGTCTGCATTTTTCCTGGGCCCAGAAATTCCAGTTCTAGGAATAAACCACAAAAAAAATTATGTGCAGTTTCAAAAGACACATAATTAGGATAGTGATTGTAACTTTCTAATAGTAAACCAAAAGCAAAATAGGCATTTGCCACTAGAAAAATTAGTAAGAAAGCTATGGTCACTGACCACAGAGAATTCTACTCAAGTCAGAAACAAGGTAGCACAGTATCATTTTTGTATATATACATATATATTAAATAATCAGACATGAAGCAATACTGGATAAAACAAATTCCAAAGACATAACAAATACATGAAAGTGGGTATCAATGGGAGGGATGAAGAGATGGGTATGAAGATCAAACATGAAGAGAAAAAAATGAGATTAAAATACAAGAGAGGCCTTGGTGCACTAATGCACTGAGAGGACTGCATTAATGACAACCCTGAGGGATGATTTAATCTCTGTATCTGAGGTATCTCTTCCTCACATTGTCTTTAATGATCAAGTAAAATATGCATTCATTGTAGGAAATTCAAAAAGATGAAAAATAATTTTTTAAAAAACAGGGCTGATGAGAATGTATAACAGCCACTGTGGAAAAGAGTTTGGCAGTTCTTCAAAAAGTTACACATAGAATTTCCATGTGACTAAGCAATTCCATTCCTAGGTATGTACCAAGAAAAATAAGAACATATTAACACAAAAACTCACAAATGTTCATAGCAGCCTTATTCACATAACCAAAAAGTAGAAATAACCCAAATGTCTATCAGCTGATGAATGGACAAACAAAATGTAGCATATCCATACAATGGAATATTATTCTGTCATAAAAAGGAATGAAGTACTGACACATGATGTTCCATGGATGAACATCAAAAACATTAGGCTAAAAAAAAAAAAAGATGAAAAAGGTCATATATTGTAAGACTGCATTTATATGAAATGTTCAGAATAGGCAAACCCATAGTGATAGAAAAGCAGATTAGTGGTTGCTAAGGGTTGGGGGAAAGGAGAAATTCAAAAGTACTGTTAACCCTTGAACAACATGGGGGTTAGGGAGAGCAGTGCCCCATGCAGTTGAAAATCCATGTGTTCTTTTGATTCCCCCAAAATTTAACTACTGACAGCTTGTTGTTGACTCAAAGCCTTACCACTAACAGAAAGAGTTGATTAACACTTACTTTGTGTTATATGTATTACCTACTGTATTCTCAGAATAAAGTAACCTACAGAAAATGTTATTAAGAAAACCATAAGAGAGGGGCACCTGGGTGGCTCAGTGGTTAAAGCCTCTGCCTTCAGCTCAGGTCATGATCCCAGGGTCCTGGGATCGAGCCCCACATCAGGCTCTCTGCTCAGCAGGGAGCCTGCCTCCTCCTCTCTCTCTCTCTGCCTGCCTTTCTGCCTACTTGTGATCTGCCTGTCAAATAAATAAATAAAAATCTTAAAAAAAAAAAAAAGAAAACCATAAGAGAAAATTTACTTACAGTACCGTCCTGCAGTTATCAAAAAATAACCAGGCATAAACAGACCCACAGTTCAAACCCGTGTTCTTCAAGGGTCAACTGTAGTCTTTCTGGAGTGATGGTGTTAGATTAGCCTTAAGCCAACAGAATTGGATAGTTGTGATGGTTGTACAGCAATGTGATTATATTAAATACCACAAAATAGTATACTTTAAAAATAATTAAAAGGGTGAATTATATTTATGTGAATTTTATCTCGATAAAATTTTTTAAATTCTTTTTTTTTTAATGAACCCTTACATCGAGGGAGGGCTGACTTGCAGTAGATCGCAGCGAGGGAGCTGCTCTGCTATGTACGAAACCCCAACCCAGAAGCAGGCGGTCTACCAATGGTTTACACCAGGTTCCCCATAAACATGTGTTGTGTGACGGGCGAGAAGAGGGGCGGCCCCCTTTTCTGCCATGCCCCATTTCCCGAGATGAGGGGCTTTCCGCACCCGACCCCAGCCCTGACGCGTGGTGGGGCACTCCACGCCACGCGGGGCATGTGTAGTGGCCTGCCCGCAGGAACCGCGGGGGACCGGCCATCCGAGGCCAAGAAAAGCCAACCAAGGCTCCACGGTGCTGCCATATGGTTCGCCTGGGCGGAATTCTGACTTAGAGGCGCTCAGTCATAATCCCACAGATGGCAGCTTCAACCTATTGGCTCCTCAGCCAAGCACTAAAAATTTCTTATAAAGGTGAAGTTGAGGATCTTTAATCTTACCACACAGAGGCAACTATTACTAATCTTGGTATTTTATTTCAATTTTTTTCCTGCACTGTTAAGACCATCCTGTATTTAAAATATTTTGATCTTAACTATTTTTCACCTAAAAATTACATTGTAAACATTTCCCCATGTTGTTAAAAACACCTTGTAAACAGTTACTCTTGATAGATATATGATGTTGTATAATAAGAATGCACTAAATGTTACTCAATGATTCTTTAGCTTTAATATATATACAGATGGCCTCCAACTTTTTACTATACAACTTACACTGCTATAAATAATGTTGCAATCGATAATCTTCATGCATAACATTAGAACTGTATTTAGCATTTTCATCATAGGTTTTTAAAAATATACTGATTTGGTCTGAATTGTAAACAATTTTCAGGCTTAAAATACAGTTTGTTAAGCTGATTTCCAGAGAGGTTATACTAATTGATTCTCTCCCAGCAGTATGTGAACATCCTAAAGATTCTCTCTAGCTCTTATTAGCATTAAATATTAGTTTATATTACTATCTTTAATAATATAAGTGAAAACTAGTAATTTAAAGAAAAGGCACTCAACTTTATTAGTAATCAGTAAAATAAAAATTAAAGCAACAGTAAGATACCATGACCCACTCATCAGAATGGCTAAAACTGAAGAGACTAACAATACTAAGTGTTGGTGAGGTGGGCAGTGATCTCAGACATGGATAGTGAAAGTATTATCTGGTACAATCACTTTGGAAAACATTTTTAACATTATCCCCTAAGGTTAAACATATAATACACTGCAACCCTGAAGTTCTACTCCAGATTTATCAGAAATGTTTGCACATGTGTACAAAAAGACATGTTAATGGCAACATTATTCGTAACAAAATAAAAATAACTCAAATGTGCATCAGCAGTAAAATGGATAAACTGGAGTATATTCATACAATGGGCTATTATACAGCAGTGGAAATCAACAAATTATAGCTGTGTCTAACAATATAAATGACTCTTACATGGTTGAAAACAAGCCAGATAGAGAATACATACTATATGATTCCACGTATTATAAAGTACAACAGTGGCACCTTAATCCATCCTGCTAAAAATCAGGAGAATCATCATCTTTGGGAAGGAGGGAAGGAAGAGTTTCAGAGGAGGCATGTGAGGGGTTTCAGGTGTCCTCGTAATGTTCTATTTCTTGGCCTCAGAGGTGGGAACTCAGATGTGTTCAACTTCTCATAGTTCATTAAGCTGTATAATCATGATTTGTGCTCTTTTCTGTATGTGTTATCCTGCAATAAAGCTAAAATAAGGTATTTTTACTCCTATTTGCATTTCTTATATATGGAAATACTCAGTTTCTGTGGTAATTAATCAGCCACTTGTATCTCTTCTTTTATAAATCATTAATGTGCTTTGTCCATTTCTTTTGGTGTTTTAAGTGTGTACTATCTGACAAGCTCCCTCTATATTAAGTATATTTTATCTATTGTCCTTTACTATGGGAAGCTTTTCCTACATTTTTGGTTTTTAATTTCACTTGTAATTTCTGGGGTTCAAAAGTTTTTATTAAGTCAAGTGTCACTGTTTCACTTTACAATACATCATGCACTACTAATATGCTCAGAAAACCCTTTATTTAATCTAGAAATCAGAGATATAAGTATTAATCTATATTATTCCAGTTTTTAAATAATTCTAAACATAAGTTTTAATAAATAGTTTTAAAATAAGCAAGCAGAGGTATTTTTATTTTTTAGGTAATCTCTACACCCAACATGGGGCTCGAACTCACAACTGCAAGCTCAAGACTTACATGCTCCACTGACTGAGCCAACCGGGTACCCCATTAAGTAAAGGTATTTTTAAAGTGCATTTCTTTAACACAGGAGGAACAGGTACACAGTAGGTCTTCAAGATACACTTGATGATTAGCTTCTCTTCTTTAATCTATTTCATAGTTTGAGGTATAAAGTCAAAGTGTGAAAATTAACAGCTGAGATTCAGAAAATACAAAATGTCATTTTTTTATTAAAAAGAAAATGTCAGTGAAAAATTAAGTTTGAAAAAACTCTTGGCTATTTATTTTTGGAATTCTATAAATGTCCTTTACCCTGAATGCAATGGTGGCATTATCGGGTGTATAGGTACATAAAAATCCATTAGGTTGTATACTTAAGAATTGTGTATTTTATGGTATAATGTTAAAACGAAAATAATCAAATTGCTTTTAGTTGACTTTTAATACCAAATATAACATCTCTGAAATGCTATAGTTCCAGATCCAGAATCAATATTTAGAATTTAATACATAGTGGTACAGGTTCTGAGTAACACTTCAAAATGCCAGGAGAAATAATCACCAGCAACAACATTTGTTCTATATTTATTCCATGTAAGGCTCTGTCAAAGAACATAAATTCAACCTCTCGATTTATGAACTCTATTTCAAGCAAGCCACTAATGTGACAATCTGAAGTAATCTCAAGGGCAGACAGCAAAAATTAATGGTTAGGGAGTGAACCTAAGCTGAAGACCCAAAAATGAAAACACATGTCAAACCATGGATCTACCTATATATGTTCCTAGGTATTTTTGATATGACTCACCTTTCCCACTTATTAGCATGAGACCCACACAGGGCTGGGAAAGCCCCTCATGTTAAGTGGCTGCCTGCAATGCTGGGTGGAAAATGCCTGGAGACCTTGTCTGGGTCAACAGAATACTGCTCCAGGTGGAACAAGGATTGTGGCATGTGTGCATGACCCTTGCCAACTCCTTCAGCCTTATCTCCTTTCTGAAAACCTACTCCATATTCTAGTCACTGTGAAATGTAAACACTTAAATGTCTTCAACATGTCTGGCTTTTTGTAGATTCTGTTACACGTACTACTCCTTTTGCCTGGATGTACTCCCTACCTTTTCTTGAACAACTGCACATCCTTTAAATCCCAGGAAGGCTTGTTTGCCCTCCTCCCAAGGAAAGCTGGCCACATTTTTCTCCATTATCTTCTAGTACCTCTATAACAAAACTTTCTTACTTTTAATTGGTTGTTTACATGTCTGTTTCTCCCACTAGACTGGGAGCCTGTGCCTCTGGCAGGTTCTTTACATTACCAATGCATACAGCAGATACTTAATAAGTTCTTTTAAAAAAAAGCTTTTATTTAAGCCAAACTATGGAAAGAGCCCAGATGTCCTTTGACAGATGAATGGATAAAGAAGATGTGGTGTTTATGTGTGTACACACACACACACACACACACACACACACACACACACAAAATATGGAATATTACACAGCCATCAAAAAAGAAATCTTGGCATTTGCAACAACATGGATGGGACTAGAGGATATCATGCTAAGCGAAATAAGTCACTCAGAGAAAGACAATTATCATATGATTTCACTGATATGCAGAAGAAACAAGGCAGAGGATCACAGGGGAAGAGAGGAAAAAATGAAACAAGATGAAACCAGAGAGGGAGACAAACCATACAAGATCTTAATCTTAGGAAACAAATGGAAGATTGCTGGAGGAGAGGAGGGTGGGGAGACGGGGTGGCTGGGTGATGGATACTGGGAAAGGTATGTGTTGTGTTGAGCACCATGTATTATGTAAGACCGATGAATCACAGACCTGTACCCTTGAAACAGATAATACACTATATGTTAATTAGAAAAATAAAATAAATAAATAAATAAAAATATATAAATCAGCTCAGCCCTTTGGCCGAGCATATGTCAAAAAAACAAACAAAACAAAACACCAAAAACCAAACAAAATAAAATTCTGATGAGGAATTTTTTTTAAAGTTTTTATTTAAATTCGAGTTAGTTAACATATAGTGTAATATTAGTTTCAGGTGTACAATATAGTGATTTAACAAATGCTTTCTGAATATAATTAGAAAAATTATATTACTCTGTACTATGTAACTCTGTACTATGCAAAGTTCTTTCAAGTTTAATCTACAAAACTAATACAAGTACAAAAGAAAGAAAGACAATAACTGGGGCCTTGAGTTGATGGAGAGAAAAGAAGATTAAGAACACTAGGGGAAAACTGCTTGAGGATTTTACAAACACATACAGCACAATAATATTCCACAGAATGTATAAAATCTGTATCGGTAGCTTATTCAATATTCTTAGATTTGGCTTCAGCACCTATTCAAAACACAATGAAAATTACTTACTGGTTGTAAAGTTCTGGATACCTAACTAAGTTCTGAATGAATTCATTCAGTCCTGCTCTTCTTTGTTTAATAAAATCTGTTAAGAGAGACATAAACTATTAGGATTATATATGTCAGACTATGATTATCAATACAGTTATGTAAGAATGGATAACCAAAAGATAGTGCATTTTGATCAATAAGCTATTTCTTAATTCATGTTTCTTGATATACAATAAGAAATACTTAGAAATATATATATTTTAAAATATATAAATACAATGTTTATAAAATTAAGATCAAGCAGAAAACATATCTCCCAAAAGAGAACTCTCCAAAGAAATGTCCAATTTAGGTTCTAAATAAACTCACTACAAAACTTGGAGAGGGGCCTTGCTTTGTTCAACTCCTCAAGTACTACCAGGTAATGAATAAAAATTAACACAATGACACTGGTGATGGAAAATTGCACTAATTTAAAAAAGTAACAAGAATTACTGGAAGTCCTTGTAACTGGTTAAGTTAACCAGTTACAAGGACTTCCAGTAATTCTTGTTACTTTTTGGTGAGTATCACCAAAACTTGGCTTAAAAAATTCCCCCTGCTAAACATCCCTTTAAAATACAATGGAACAATTTTCTAAAAAACAACTATCTAGCAACTTCAAAGTGTTTTGACTTGATAATTAAGGATTATGCATCAGCAGGTAAGCAATAAAGGTTAAGCACAAAAGTTTCTTGGAATTAAAAATACTTTATTCAATGGATGCCTGGGTGGCTCAGTTGGTTAAGCAGCTGCCTTCAGCTCAGGTCATGATCCCAGCATCCTGGCCTGCTTCTCCCTCTGCCTCTGTCTGCCTGTGCTCACTCTCTCTGACAAATAAATAAATAAAATCTTTAAAAATAAATAAAAATAAAAATACTTTATTCAAGTATCTTTGCTACTTACTAGTTAACTGACCTTGAACCTCTCTGAGATTTAAATCCTTACTTGTAAAATGAGGATAACATTTATACCTCTTAATGCTCTTATAGGATTGAGACAATGCATATTAGTTTACAGTAAAGGGGTCTGGTAGACAGAAAGAGCACGATCTTTAGCTATTACTATTTTTGTTATTGTTGTTGTTATTTATTGTTGTATGGTTATAAATCCACCAACCTAAACTCTGATTCTTAAGAAATATACTCTAAAAATGGGAAAAAAAAACCCAGAATGCTTGAGAAAGTGTCTCAAAGGGTGAATTTCTCAATAAAAATCTATAAACAATATTCAACGCAAGAATGAGTTTTGGTTTAGTAAAATGGTTTCTACTTAATAAAGGTTTTAATGTACAATGTTTGTCACCAAAATTATGGGTTGTTTCTAGTCACTTAGGTTTATTTCCATTTCTTAAAGGTAAGGTATGGCTATAAAAGAAGAAATATAAGTCAGATCTGGTCTGTTAGATCCAAATGCACTTAGTATTTTTTTCTTGTTCAACTGTGAATTTCTTGAAGAATTTCAGGATGGTATCTTATAAAACTCTTCCAAGGGCATTCTTCTATTTACCACAGCGCAAAGCTTAGGTAAGGTTTACATTAGAAACCATTTGAAACAGTTATTTTTCTGAACATAGTAACATAGGAGAAAGCTAAAATGAATGACTACATTTGAGATAGTCAGAGAAAAGTTAATGATTATAGGGATGCAGCTCTAACCTGTTCTGTAGATACTTACTAAAGGTACATTTTACTTTGGGAGATAATTTTAAGAGTCAGCTTCTGTCTTTAGTTGAGCTACAGCCCATGCTGCAGTAAGTATAACTAGACCTTCCATTTCGTTGCTGACTTTGACAGATTTTGAAAGCCCTATGGAAAACCCAACATGAGAAAGAAGTCAGTAATGAAAAACGAAGCCCTACAGTAGTCAGAGTTTTGAGGAAATTCCAAGCTTAATTTGTAGATAAACATTAAGAATGCAAGTATCTTTAAAAATTCCAGGTAGGGGCACCTGGGTGGCTCAGTGGGTTAAAGCCTCTGCCTTCAGCTCAGGTCATGATCCCAGGGTGCTGGGATCGAGCCCCACATCAGGCTCTCTGCTCAGCAGGGAGCCTGCTTCCCCTCCTCTCTCTCTGCCTGCCTCTCTGCCTACTTGTGATCTGTCAAATAAATAAATAAAATCTTTAAAAAAAAATTTTTTTTTTAAATTCCAGGTAAGATTAAAATGGATATAAGTCCATTACTGGGTGAGTCCCAAGAGTTTATATACAGCTGACATACTATCTTTAAGAATTATAGTTCGAAATAAACATATATACATATAGGCTTGTGCGCTGGAAGAGGGGGTGGATAGGGAGAGGGCAAGAATCCCAAGCAGGTTTCACACTGTGTGGGATTTGATTCCACGACCCAAGGATCATGACCTGAGCCGAAATCAAGGGTCAGATACTTAACCAACTGAGCTACCTAGGAGGGCTCGGAGAAATATATTTTTTAAAATCTCTCCAATTAAGAACTTAAGTGAATTTATCTGCTGTAACTCAAAAGAAATTTCAATTAGAGGCTGAAATCAATGCTTAGACAATGAGAGGTTTAGTCTCTAGAGTGCATATGAAAATGACCTATACAGATTTCTCTGTCATTTCACTGCTTCAAGAAAAATAAACCAAGAGAACACAATTTCCAATACTGTGGGACAGAGGGAAAAAAATCACCAAACTCTGAAGTAAGGAGGCATTGGGTTTTCATCCTATACTGCCACTCGTGGCCAGCATGCCTAATTATATTCACCACCAAAAGATATTTAGAGCCCCCAGGGACCAGATTTTTTTTTTCAGTCCTAACACACACTTTTCAGGTTAGGAAACAAGGTTAAGATTTTTGTAATGTTCCAAACAATTATCTAAAATTTTAAAATAACATGTACATAATAATATTATGAATTTCGTTTTGAAAGATAACACGCATAAATCAGACAACAGAGTAAAGTAAAAAGAGAAACAAACAAACCTGGATGAATATAATTCTGCTATATATTAGCTGTGTGGCTGATCTTTGCTAAGTCTCTACTTCTCTCATGCATGGAATGGAGGTAAAAAAGCTACTTTACAGTTAGGAACTCAAATAATAGCACAGTTATTATTATTACTACTGCTACTATTATTGAATTATTACTATAAATATTATATTATTATATGTTACAATTATAATGGTAGCAGTATTTTAAAAAACAGCCTACTATAGGGAAAGAACACTGGAATCAGAGTCTAAGATGTAACCAAATCTCACTTGCGCCACTGCCTAGTTTTCTAAGCACAGACTCCTCCCTTCTTTAATCTTGCAAGGAGGGGATAGAATTAGATGATCTGTAAGCTCTCTTTATAGCTATAACCTTTTGGGACTCAAAGAAAAGTCATCGAGTGAAGGAAAAAAAAAAAGGAGTAACATGGCTAACAAAATTACTGTACCTAATTCAGAATCCTCAACTATTTGAAAGCTTAAGTTCTAAGAGAAAAGATTTTTAAAATCTTTAACCTAATATTAAGTAGACCTTCCAAAATAAGTGACTAGTTGAAAACAGCATGCATGAGGGGCACCTGGGTGGCTCAGCGGATTAAGCCGCTGCCTTCGGCTCAGGTCATAGTCTCAGGGTTCTGGGATCGAGCCCTACATCGGGTTCTCTGCTCAGCAGGGAGCCTGCTTCCCCTTCTCTCTCTGCCTGACTCTCTGCCTACTTGTGATCTCTCTCTCTGTCAAATAAACAAATAAAATCTTTTTTAAAAAAAGAAAATAGCATGCAAGAATGCATTTGTTCATTTGTTCACCAATCACCTATTAGACACTTTGCCCTGTACAAGGCACTGGAAATACAAAAATGTTTAATTAAGACATGGCACCTATACTCAAGAAGTTCAAATCCCAGTGGAAAACAAATTTAAACAAGTCACCACACTTCAGCACACCAAAGGAATTAACAGAGAATTCACAAGCTGCTATGAGAGCAAAGAGGCTCCGCAATTCTGCCCAGGGACTAGCACTTAAGAAAAATTTCCTGAGGCATTGGTACCTATACCAAGTCTTATGAAGAACTAGATGGGTACAATGTCTTGGCTTCAGAAGAATGCAAAGACTAGAATAATAATGGAGAGTTGTCTTTTTATTTTGTACAAACCTATTTCTCTTCAATTAGTAAGGATTAAAGAAATAAAAGTGGTTTCTATACAAGCTGTGGAAGCATCATGCCTTTAAAAAATATCTTATCTTTAGCCCTTAACCAAGTGTTATGAAAGGTAGTTAATTGATGTTAATTGATGTTTTTGTGAATGGATAAATAAAATGCTGAGCAAATAGCTATATATTCTAACATTCATATTCTCTAAATTTCACAAGCTCTATCCCTTATTGGAATTACACTGATTTTTTAATTTTGTATATTTATTTTTCAATAGTTAAGATAAAATAAACTTGGTTTTTTTAAAACTTCAGAAAAAACCAGTAGTTTATATACTGACCTCAGGATCCTACTGGCAAAAGGCTTGATAGTAAATCATTTAGAATAAAAAAAGTATAGGTATCTCTGTGCCCTCTACAGAAAGATCCTTAAAATCAAAATGAAATTTTAACTCTGGAAAGTACAGGCAGAAATAACCCTTAGAATCTGCCTTCAGATATATAAAACTTATCTTAGAGAGGTTAGCAACCATCAGAATGAAGAAGTGAAAACAAGAATATGGAGACATGCTCTTAAGCTATGACATAAGACTGCAGACAGACGTCTTTATCTCTTCGTCTTCTTCCCAAGAGGAAATGAAATGATTCTATCATTAGGTTCAACTAAGGGCTCTCCACAACTCCAGCCTGGGTTCAAGTCTCTATTATCAACACAGTTCGACTCCCCTCAGATGTCTTTCTGCGCTTCACAGTAATTCATTCTCTCATTCACCTAGGCTTGACACCTCACTTGTCTCTCATTCTCTTCTCTCTGTCTCCTCTACTAAGCAATCACCAAGATTTCTTTTCACTTTCTTTAAGATTTTCTTTATTTATTTGACAGAGAGAGTAGACTTCTTACAGATTTTTCCTTATAAGAGTTCCTGCATATTCCTCCATTTGCAGCTCATTTCCACACCAGTCTTCGTTCTGATTACCTAATGTAAGGTCTATCGGAACAGTCCCTTAGCCAGTATTCTCGCCTCTATCCTGTCTCTTCTCTCTGCTGTGCCTACTATGTATCACACACTGTCGATTTCACGTTGTGTTTCATACTCACTTTACCCAAATAACTCTAGGACTCACATGTTGTCCATGATGATGCTTTTCAGCAGACACATTTCACTGCTCTACCAACAAAGCAGCTCCCTTTTTATCTGTTCTAGACAGGACATATTCTGTAAGAGATATCACTGGGAAAAAGCATTCTGCAGCTAAAAACAAAATGAGTACAAAGGCACTGGCCTATAGAATCAATTCTGCAGAATGTCCAATCTGGCTTTGTTGTGGCAACTCAGTCTTATCATGCTCCCTCTTTTTAATATGCTCCTCTTTATTAACGAATTCATGTATTCAAGTAATATTTATTGAAAACCCAAGACCTACCAGGCACTATAAATCGATTTAAAAAAAAGCCAATGTTCATAAAATCTACAGCCAGATAAGACAGATTGGTAATGACAATGAAGTGTTCTAAATTCTCTCAAGCAAAAAAAAATTCTACACATAATAGGGGAAGTAAGAACCCTCTCCAATCCTGAGGTTCATAAAGTGTAAAAGAATGAAGAGCCTCTAGGTGAGAGGGCTATAGGGAATGATCCAGCCACCTCAGGGGAAAAAACTAAGTTTCATTAAAGCAAGAATGTAAAAGAAATATTAAAAAGATGGAAGATAAAGAGGAATTTGTTAATCATGAACAGAATTTCACATGGCACAGTGGAAAAAGTTTTGAGAGGTAAAGAAATGATAGAAGGCTAAGTTGCAGAGAAGATTTCCAATCAGGATAAGTGATGTGAGAACTTGTATCTTGAGTAGAGACCCAAGAAAGCAGACATATAAGGAATCATAGGTTTAACGGGTTACATGGCTACAAGCAAATTAGTTACAAAGGTAAGCCAGATAGATGATAATGACAGACGGCACTCTAGCTCATCAGAATTCACCCCTAGCATAGATAGATGGCTTTTCTCATCTGCATAAGGAGGTTATCTGGTAGATAAGGAGACCTCTGTCTCTCCATAAGCAGCCATTTGTAACCTGGACTGATACTATGTAGTCAAGTGAAAGAAGTTCCAGACTTGAGGCTTCAGACATATAGCTCCAGACTCCTGACAGCCTATGTTTCATGAGGCTTCCTAAGGGTGAACAGTAGGACATTTTCTTAGTATCCCATTCAGAGCCTTGCAGAGTCCTGTGTATGCTGTACATATTTAATAAATATTCTGGATGTAACAAAGAATGTCCTTCATGGTTACAAAAGTACCTAAATTATCCTTAATGACCTATAAATTTACCTGAAGCCAGACTGCTTGAATTTAATTTCCAAATCTAACACTTACTAGCTATGACCCTGGGCAAATTAATTAACCTAAATGTGCCTCAATTTCCTTATCTATAAAACAGTGATGACAATAAGAACACCCGCCTCAAAGGGTTTTGTGAGGACTGAGTGAATTAAAAGATGCGAACATAGGCAGTAACCTCTTCGACATCAGCCACAGTAATTTCTTTCAAGACACATCTCCAAAGCAAGTGAAACAAAAGCAAAAAAAACTTTTGGGACTTCATCAAGATAAAAAGCTTCTGCACAGGGGTGCCTGGGTGGCTCAGTGGGTTAAAGCCTCTGCCTTTGGCTCAGGTCATGATCCCAGGGTCCTGGGATCCAGCCCCACATGGAGCTCCCTGCTCAGCAGGGAGCCTGCTTCCTCCTTGCTCTCTGCCTGCCTCTCTGCCTACTTGTGATCTCTGCCTGTCAAATAAATAAAAATCTTTGAAAAAAAAAAAAAGCTTCTGCACAGAAAACAAAATAGTCAACAAAACTAGGAGGCAGCCCACGGAATGGGAAAAGATATTTGCAAATGACATTACAGATAAAGAGCTGAAATCCAAGATCTATAAAGAACTTCTTAAACTCAATACTCAAAAAACAAATAACCCAGTCAAAAAAATGGGCAGAAGACATGAACAGACACTTCTCCAAAGAAGACATACAAATGGCTAATAGACACATGAAAAAATGCTGAACATCACTAGCCATCAGGGAAATACAAATCCAAACCACAATGAGCTACCACCTTACACTGATAAGAATGGCAAAAATTAACACAACAGGAAATATGAAGTGTTGATGAGGATGTGAAGAAAGAGAAACCCTCTAGATGCTTGGTGAGAATGCAAGCTGGTGCAGCCACTCTGGGAAACAGTATAGACATTCCTCAAGATGTTAAGAATAGAGCTAACCTATGACCTAGCAATTGTACTCCTAGATATTTACCCCAAAGATACATATGCAGTAAAAAGAAGGGGTACCTGCACCCCAATGTTCACAGCAGCAAAGTCAACAACAGCCAAACTGTGGAAGGAGCCAAGATGCCCTTCAACAGAAGAATGGATAAAGATGATGTGGTATATATACACAATGGAATATTATTCAGCCATCAGAAATACCCACCATTTGCATCGACATGGGTGGAACTGGAGGGGATTCGGCTAAGTGAAATAAGTCAAGCAGAGAAAGACAATTATCATATGGTTACACTCTTATGTGGAACATAAGCAATAGCACAGAGGACCTTAGGAGAAGGGAGGGAACCCAAACAGGGAGAAATCAGAGAGAGAGATGAACCATGAGAGACTAGGGACTCTGGAAAACAAACTGAGGGTTTCAGAGGGGAGGGGGTAGGAGGATCGGGTAACAGGGTGATGGGTTATTAAGGAGGGCACATGCTGCGATGAGAGTTATACGTAACTAATGAATCATTGAACACTACGTCAAAAACTAATGATGTACCACACAGTGGCTAAATGAACATAAAACAAAAACAAAAATAACCCACAGACATGAGAAGTGTTTAAAACAATGCCTGGGGAGCGCCTGGGTGGCTCTTGCAGTTAAGTATGGCTCAGGTTATGACCTCAGGGTCTTGGGATGGAGCTCAAAATTGCATGGGGCTCTCCACTCAGGGAGAGCCTGTTTCTCCTTCTCCCGCTACCCCTGCTTGTGCTCACTCACTGTCTCTGTCAAATATATAAATAAAACCTTTTAAAAATCCCAAAACAATGCCCCCTCCTCCTGAGGCATTATGTTCAAAGAACACGAGATCGATTAGCTTTGTGAAACCTTGTGCACCATACAGCACAATCAACACATCACCTATTACTTCAAACTTCAACTATCACTTATGGCTGGTCTATGAAGGTATTGCTTACCTGGATCAAAATTATCACCAAATATTCTCTTGGCAGGAATCTTCAGGGCCATAGCAGGAAATTGTTTCTTTAACTAGAATTTTAAAAAATAACATTATACGAATTTAACTTTCTAAGTCTTCTGGTTATACATGTACCAAAACAAATTACAATCTGATTTTCAAGAAAATCTGTAAGACATACTTTTAAGGACATAATGATCAAATAAATACAATGTTAAATTATACCAATAAAATAACATTAGCTTGTCTAATCATCCTATTTTGTCCCAATAAAACACTTAGTATCTTTGTGACCCTGGATAGGCTACTTAACATCTCTGTTTCAGTTTACAGACAACATCTCTGTGTTTCAGTTTACAGACAATTGTCTATAAAATGGAGATAATGCTAGAGCTTAGATAAGAATCTGGAGTAACGCTCTGAATACGTGTTACTCACCATTTATTACCTCAAGAGAAGTTGTGATCTTTGCATTCTTTCTAAATGAACAGACTTGACAATTGTTTTTAAGAAAGTGGTGAAATTTGTTTCCAATACCCTCTGCTCTAGCCTACCCCTTAATAAAATTTTAATACATCTGCTTATCAGATTTGCTTATCCCTAGACAAAGAACAATGTGGCCCTGAAGATATTAAATTTGGGGCAGTAAAGTCATAAAAATGGGTTAAGGCTTATTTTTTTATAAGCTTGATGTCAAAAAACTACACACACACACACACAAACTACATAACCAACTTCTGAAATGTCAGGAAATACAAAGAATGGAAGGATATTAATCACTCTACACCATGAATATGTGGTCAGCAAAATTCAGACTGAAAAATCTGTAGACAAATGACCCTGCTTTTTCAACAAAGAATTGTAAAGGAAAGAAAAGAGAGGTTGAGGGGAGACTTTGTGACATAAAGACACTTCATAGATTTATTAACCAGTCATATAAACACTGACTGAATATTGGATATTAAAATGTTATTGTTAATTATTTTCACATGTGATTACTAAGAATGTGTGTGCACATTTTTAAAGAACTTTTATCATTTTAGAGATGTATACTAAAATATTTACAGATGAAATGATATGAAGTCTAAAATTTGCTTCAAAATTACAGTGGGCTGGCTAGAGAGAGAGATGAAACAAGAATGGCCGTGTATCTGGACCTATGAGAGGTGGCTGGTACGTTATATTATTTTCTGTATTTGTTCTTGAGAATTTGCTATTCTCTCTACTTCTGTATGTGTGCAATAATTTCTACAATTAAAAAATGTAAGGGGCGCCTGGGTGGCTCAGTTGGTTAAGCAACTGCCTTCAGCTCAGGTCATGATCCCGGAGTCCTGGGATGGAGTCCCAATCGGGCTCTCAGCTCCACGGGGAGTCTGCTTCTCCCTCTGACCTTCTCCCCTCTCATGCTCTCTCTCACTCTCTTTCTCTCTGAAATAAATAAATAAAATCTTAAAAAAAATTTTAAAAAGCAAACTACAATAATAAAAATATATTTCTATGGACAAAATGTTTACAGAATGAATATTTTACTTTTTGTTTTTTTCTTTTACTCTAAAAGAAGCACAGGGAGGGTGCCTGGGTGGCTCAGTGGGTTAAGCCGCTGCCTTCGGCTCAGGTCGTGATCTCAGGATGCTGGGATGGAGCCCTGCATCGGGCTCTCTGCTCACCGTTGAGCCTGCTTCCCCCTCTCCCTCTGCCTGCCTCTCTGCCTACTTGTGATCCCTCCCTCTGTGTCAAATAAATATATAAACAAAAATCTTTAAAAAAAAAAAAACAACTTAGGGAAATCCAGGCCAGGCTGAACCTCACTTCTGTGGTTTCAAGGAACACAACTGACATGAATCCCGTTTTTTGCTTTGCCACCCTCACTGCAGGATGCAGAATTAGAGGAGTTACAGAAAAACAGGCAGACAGAGAAAATGGGAGAAATGAGAAAAAGATGAAAAAATAAGAGAAATACAGGAAAAAAATGAGGGAGAAGGATAATAACTCAACTACATTTGAGGAAAAATTTCTGCAAAAAGCTGAAGATGGGGTGTTTGATGGAAAAAGAAAATGAAAGTGATCAGGTGGGGGAGGGTACCCTCAAACAAATCATTCACTTCACCTTTATACTTAAAGATATTCAAATATTAACACCCTAAACTAATTCATCTCTAGCTATTATTTATAGGTTTCTTTCTTTATTTGAGAGAGCGTGTGCACAAGTGGGGGGTGGGGAGCAGGGAGGGATACAGGAAAAGGGAGAGGCAAGCTCCCTGCTGTGGGACTTGATCTCAGGCCCCTGGGTATCATGATCTGAGCTGAAGGCAGACATTTAATCAACTAAGCCATCCAGGCACCCCAGATATCCGTAATCTCTAGTTACTTAAATCATGAAACCATCATGACATGAGGATGGCTCTTCACTCATGCAAGATTTCTACACTGCTGAGTTTTTAGGCCACGTACCCTACATTCCTCCTTCTTATAACAATTCTACAGAAGGAAACACGTTTAGAACGTAAATCTGGCTCATATAATCATTTAAGCAAATATAGAAAGAAACCTCGGATTTTCAGTTATTAGTAGTTCACTGGAAAAAAACTGATCTTATTTCCCTAAGAAGTTCATATAAACGATCTGTATGTGTGTATGTTTGTTAAAGTACCATCATGATAGCTATGGTCAAATCTGTAGAATCCTCAAAAAATGCTGATCATTTACATAATGGTATCCAAGAATTTCAAACAGAGCTGGCAATTCAACCCTCACCCAGTCTCCAATATAAACTATTTTATCAATGTAATTTTTTTTAAATCTCCCAACATTATGGGGTGCCTGGGTGGCTCAGTCAATAAAGCATCTAACCCTTGATCTCAGCTCACGTCTTGATCTTGGGGTCATGAGTTTGAGCACTGCCTTGGGCTCCAAACATGCAGTTTGGATGGAGCCCACTTAAAAATAAATTAATAAATAAAATAAATAAAAATGATTCAACATTACAGAAGATATCCTCATGTACAAATTGTTTTCGGATATTATTTTGTTTCAAAAGTGTGACTTCACTTACAGTCAAAAAAAGACTGTCTCAATAGCCTCTAATTAAGCAATTAAAAAAAAATATATATAGAGAGAGTTCAGCTACATATGCATTAAGGAAAAATTTAAAAACAGAAGAAAACATAGTAAAAATACTACAGTTACCTCTGAGTAGCAACACAGGAGGGGTGATTTTTAAGTTTAAACATTTATTTTCCTCCATATTCCAGATTTTCTAGAATATATATTAATTTTACATAGGAAAAAATGCCATTCAAAAACAAGTATTACTTTAAAAGTTCAATTTTAACTAGCAAAGCATTTGAATACTACTTCGAAGAAAAACAGACACAGTGAAATACTAAATAGAAATGAATCAGAAGGGGCACCTGGGTGGCTCAGTCGATTAAGCATTTGTCTTTGGCTCAGGTCATGATCCAGGAGTCCTGGGACTGAGCCCCATCAGACTCCCTCCTTGGCAGGGAGCTGCTTCTCCCTCTGCCCATCACCCACTCATGCTCGCTTGCACGCATTCGCGCTCTCTCTCTCTCTCCCTCTCTAGTAGATAAATAAAATCTTAAAAAAAAAAAGAGTCTGGGGGCGCCTGGGTGGCTCAGTGGGTTAAGCCTCTGCCTTCGGCTAAGGTCATGATCTCAGGGTCCTGGGATCAAGCCCCACATCAGGCTCTCTGCTCAGCGGGGAGCCTGCTTCCCCTTCTCTCTCTGCCTGCCTCTCTGCCTACTTGTGATCTCTGTCTGTCAAATAAATAAATAAAATCTTTAAAAAAAATAATAATGTGAGGTCTACAATGACCAACACAGGTGGTGTTCTTTGGCCTCCTAGGTGTGTATGACTAATACCTACACAACAATGGACAATAACACACAAGTACTGGTCTCTGCATTGATCTGGCCTACAATGACCATGGTGCTCCTGCTTCCTCCTTAAAAATAATATTTAATATCTGAATTTTGAATATGTAACAATAGGTTATTTTACTTTAAATAACTAATGATCCCTTAGATATCACCCCCCACCCTCCAGTCAGAACTTACAAAAGTCCATATTCATTTTAGTTGTGTTGGCTACTTAAAATCTGGAACTGAAGACTTAAGGCCAAAAATGAAACTATAGAAAGAAGGTAAGCTTATGACAAACTTTCAGATCTAAATCTAGTTGCTGGGCAATTTAACCAGAAACAACACGACAATAAACAACTATTAGTGAGGCAGTAGAAAGAATTTATTTCTAATATTCTGACATTAAATATATTTTAAGCTGCACATATAGTTTTCGCCTCTTTAAGAGTTTACTCGGAAATTCTCAACAATCCTCTCTCCACCCTTTTTTATAGGAATTCCAAAGTCAGGATGCTTCTGAAGAATCTCTTACCCTTTTCTGCTTGTCTATTTGAGCAGGAGTATTATTTAATCAAAGAAATCTCTCTTGGGGTCCCTGGGTGGCTCAGCCGGTTAAATGTCTGCCTTCAGCTCAGGTCATAGTCTCAGGGTCCTGAGACTAAATCCCACATCAGGTTCCCTGCTGCAGGGACCTCTGTCACCTTGCATGCTCTCTCTCTCTCTCTCTCCCCCAAATAAATAAATAAATACATAAGTAAAATCTTTTTAAAAAAACTCTCTCATTTGTAAGTTTTCTTAGGTGTTTTATTCTATTACATATTTTTTAAAGTTTTATATATTTAAGTACTCTCTACACTTAATATGGGGCTTGAACTCACAACTCTAAGATCAAGAGTTGCACACTCTTCTGACTGAGTAAGCCAGGAACCCTCAGATGTTTTGTGTTAAAAAAAAAAATCCTGGGGTGCCTGGGTGGCTCAGTGGGTTAAGCCTCTGCCTTCGGCTCTGGTCCTGGCATCGGGTCCTGGCCCCGCATCAGGCTCTCTGCTCAGCGGAGAGGCTGCTTCTCCCTCTCTCTCTGCCTGGCTCTCTGCCTACTTGTGATCTCTGTCAAATAAATAAATAAAAATTTTTAAAAAGATTTGATTTATTTATTTATTTGATAGAGAGAGGGACACACACACAGCAAGAGAGGAAACAGAAGCAGGGGGAGTGGGAGAGGGAGAAGCAGTCCTCCTGAGCAGGCAGCCCAACGCAGGGCTCCATTCCAGGACCCTGAGATCATGACCTGAGCAGAAGGCAGATGCTTAACGACTGAGCCACTCAGGCACCCCCAAAAATAAAATCTTTAAAACAAACAAAAAAGAGGCGCCTGGGTGGCTCAGTGGGTTAAAGCCTCTGCCTTCGGCTCAGATCATGGTCTCAGGGTTCTGGGATTGAGCCCAGCATTGGTCTCTCTGCTCAGCAGGAAGCCTGCTTCCCCCACTTTCTCTGCCTGCCTCTCTGCCTACTTGTGATCTCTGTCTGTCAAATAAACAAATACAATCCTTTAAACAAACAAAAAAACAAAAAATCCTACAGACTGACATTTACTTACAGTATTGTAAAGCTTATCAAACTCTGCATATCTCCTGAAGACAAACCACTCACTCCTGCCCATTGAGACCAGAACTTTATAAACCTGTGGAAATAAAAAACAGCATAACAAAACTTGATTGCAAAAAAAGTTCATTAGCTATTTAATAGGTAAATCACCTGTTTTTATACTCATGAAACTGATATTAGACATCTATGTTTATACATGACTCTCTAAAATATACAAGTATACTGGCTAAAAGACTTACTTAGTCTTCTTGAAAGGAGATATTTTATTTTATTTATTTTTTAGGAGATATTTTATTTTTAAAATGTTATATTTCTATAGTTTTCAAAAGAATAACACAGTGAACACCTGTGAATTCATTCAGATGTCTGAATTCTAACATTTGCCATTCTTGTTTCAGACCTTTTCCCCCAAGATTACAACATTATAGATTCAATTGATGCTATTCTCCTCTCTTCTTCCCCAGCAGTAACCATTATCTTGAAATTATAAAGTATTTTCAAAAGTGATGCCTGGAACACAGTAAAGACTAAAAGTTCTTCTCCTTCTAGATCACCTTGTACACAGTATTTTTCAAACCAGGATTTATCCTCAGACTTCCTACTACTATCTTTACCTGTGTTAAATAATTATATATAAATATATATAACTTCATATAACCAGAGTCAACAACCCTATGAAGTAAGCAGAACAAATACTACAACCCTTACTATATACATTAGAAATAATGGCTCAAAAAGGTTTAATAATTTGCCCAAATTCACAGACTTATGAGACTAAAATGCAAATCTTTTAACCCTTTATATACCAGAACCAGTATCAAATCATCAACCTTATAATACATAATTAATTCTGATAATTCATCCCATCCCATACTCTCAAGAGTGTAATTCAACATAATAATGTAGAGAGGATTGTTTGGGACTCCAAAGATCTGTTTCATTTCTTTTTTTTTTTCTTCTTTAAATATTAATTTGAGAGAGAGAGAGAAGCACGAGGAGTGGGGAAGGGCAGAGGGAGATGAAGAGAGTCTTAAGCAGACTCCACACTGAGCAGAGAGCCCGACCCAGGGCTCGATCCCAGAACCCTGAGATCATGACCTGACCTGAAACCAAGAATCAGACACTTAACCACCTACATCACCCAGATGCCCCATGTGTCATTTCTAAAGAGAAAAGTAACAAGAACCCAGGTGTTTGAGGAAAAGCTCAATGACGTATGACTTGGGTTATGAATTACAGAGATAGGATTTACTTTGGGGTCTTTTAGACAGTCTTTTAGACAACTTGGAGTAAACCAGGTTTATTTTAGAACATGGGCATACAAATATATATAAACTATCCTCTCCCATAAAAGACTGAAAGCTATGCTCACAAGTGCATAGTTAGATAATACTCTGAGGAAAGCACCTCTCTGAGACTACATGTGATTAGAACGAGAATTCTGTAGCACTCTGTAAGATATGGTCACATTAGCAAGAGCACAGTGAAAAGGGTCCCAGGTTGCAAACCACATTCCTCTGTGAGAGAGAGGATAAGGTCCCACCTGGAAGGTGAAACAAAGTCCTCGGTATCAGTCACCGGAGTTAAGTGATGGATTACTTAGACTGAGAGAAAAAGGGCACCCAGGAACCTATATGAGCTACATGTGGTGGTGGGTGGTAACATGGCTCTTCTGGTCTTAACCAAGAAGGCATCAAGTGGTCTTAGAGAAAGCTGTTGGATGTAAGACACCAGATTTATTTGTAAGATGATATGGCTTACAAGGAGAGAACAGGGAAGTAGAGGATAAAGAACCTGGTTAAGGGGCCACCAAAGCTATGGTGTTTCTTTTTTTTTTTTTTTAATATTTTATTTATTTGACAGACAGAGATTACAAGTAGGCAGAGAGGCAGGCAGAGAGAGAGCTGGGGAAGCAGGCTCCCTGCTGAGCAGAGAGCCCGATGCAGGGCTCGATCCCAGGACCCTGGGATCATGGCCTGAGCCAAAGGCAGAGGCTTTAACCCACTGAGCCACCCAGGCACCCCAGCTATGGTGTTTCTAAGACCAGATTACAGATTTAACTCATAGAGCACTCAGGAGCAGACAGGACTGCTATCAAAGAATCAGAAACTTAGGTTTAGATGATTGCAAGCTTCCTGAATTAGTTATGCTGGCTTCCTAGTGTGGTAAGGTGGCTTCCCATGGTTACCCAAGGGAACCAAAGACTAGAAGCCAAGACTAGAAGCCACAAATAGGCTCCAGGCAGAAGCAGCCCTGCTTCAGATAAAGCCCCATGAAGTTACCAATCAGCCGTATGACTTATAAGCAAGGGCCCATTTTTTTAAAAGATTTTATTTATTTATTTGAAAGAAGGAGAAAGCAGAGAAAGAGAAAGCCTGACTCAGGGCTCCATCCCAGGACCTCAGGATCACAACCTGAGCCAAAGGCAGACACTTAAGTGACTGAACCACCAAGGTGCCCTAACAAGGACCTATTAAGTGCGTTCAAATAAAACACCAATAGGTAACAACAAACTCTTCAAATTTTAAAAAACACTTTCATTTGCAAAAGATGCACAAGAATTCACAGACAGCAGTACATTACTTATTACAATATAAAATTATTATTATTATTTTAGTATTTCCTTACTGCCTTTTACCACCAGAAAGTGAGTTCCTTGAAAGCAAGGGCTGTTATCATTCTTGCTATCTACCATACCCCCAGTGCCTAGAACAGCACCTAGCATGATGTAAAAACTCAATGACAATTTGTTGAATGCATAAATGAAAGTATAATTTAAACTTGGTTTAAGTTAAGACATCCTAGAGAAGATAATGCATTTCTCTGTTGGAAGCTTCACAGTATAGGTCTATATAAAAGACATGAGAACTAGAGTGTAAAAATATTATCAAATAGCAAATAACACAATCTCTGTTTTCGTTTCCAAGTATGACACAGGCATCTGGGATCCACTGAGGCTCAACACAGAGTCTGTGTTGAGTGAGGTAGGGTCTATCTGTGTTGACTAGAATGGAGATTCTTGAGGACTGCCCTATAGTGATCAGCAACTAACATATGAACTCAGTACTACTCTTCATTCAACATCAATTCAACAAATACTTTTTAAATATTCATCTCTCTTCTGGGTACTGATAAAACAACAGTGAGGGAAGTTCTTATTTCAAAGGATCTTGCTAGTAGTCTAGTCTAGTCATAAATAAACACAAAACATATCAGGTAGTGATGATAACTGCTATTAAAAAATTAAAGAGGGTAGGGGCACATGGGTGGCTCAGTCATTAAGCATCTGCCTTCAGCTCAGGTCATGATCCCAGGGTCCTGGGATCGAGCCCCACATCAGGCTCTCTGCTCGGCAGGAACCCTGATTCTCCCTCTCTCTGTTGTGTCCCCTCTCTTGTGTGTCTCTCTCTGTCAAATAAATAAATACAATCTTAAAAAAAAAAAACTAAATAGGGTAGAGGCACCTGGGTAGCTAAGTTGGGTAAGTATCTGACTTTTGATCTCAGCTCAGGTCTTGATCTCAGGGTTGTGAGTTCAAGTCCTGCGGTGGACTCCATCCTGGATGTGGAGCCTATACGAAAAAAGCGGGTGATGCATCTAGGGGGCTCAGTTGGCTAAGCATCCAACTCTTGATTTCGGCTCAGGTCATGATCTCAGGATTTTGAGATTGAGCCCTGTGTTGGGGTCTCTGCTGAGCATGGAGGCTGCTTAAGATTCTCTTTCTCTCTCTCTCTCTGCCCCTCGCCAACCACCCCCTCCCCGCAAAATTAAATAGGGTAAGCAGAACAGAGAGCAGGTGTACTCTACTGTATACCTCTACTGTACTGTAAAGAGTAGGAGTAGGGTGGGGTGTGAAGGTGCTATTTTATTAAGGTGGTCAGAAAAAGCCTCTCTACAAAGGCAACATTTGATAATCTGAAGCAAGGAAATGAACAAAGTGATCTGGAGGAGGCCTCCGAGAATGCAGGGGACAGCTCTGGGAACAGCTGGATAAGAGCAATGCTAAAGACTTCCCTGAACCTTTCACAGATGGCACGAAAATACCCACTGCCTGTATTTGCTATACATGAACTTCTATCAAACTTGGCAGGAGGTTATACCCTTGAAGGACAGAATCCTCATGGGTTTAGAAAAAAAAAAAAGGAGAGGGAAGGAAAAAAAACTCTCACACACTTCACTATTTTACGGAGGTATACTGACCTCTTATTTTAAACCATCAAAGTGAAGTTTCTAAGACTTGCTTATAAGATTGGGAATAAATGAAGAATGCTTAAGATACCGCTGTAACAGACACTGAGCAGAGGCAAATGGCCAGACGCACACTGCAGTCTATCCTCAGTCTCTCCTCTGGGCTTTGGTACAGGGTGTGGAAGTACGTTTATTAAGAAAAGGAAAACAGAGGAGAGGACAGAAGCTGTTTCCAGTTCCTTGTCTGGGACTTTGGGAGAAAAGTGTCATTGGGGGTTCCAGCCCCACCTAGTTAAGAAAGGAGACTGGGGGGCGCCTGGGTGGCTCAGTGGGTTAAGGCCTCTGCCTTCGGCTTGGGTCATGATCCCAGGGTCCTGGGATCGAGCCCCACATCTGGCTCTCTGCTCTGCAGAGAGTTGGCTTCCTCCTCTCTCTCCCTGCCTCTCTGAATACTTGTGATTTCTGTCAAATAAATAAATATTTAAAAAAAAAAAAAAAAGAAAGGAGACTGGATCGCATTCGCTCCTTCTCTCTCTCTGACAAATAAATAAATAGAATCTTAAAAACAAAACAAAACAAAAATACACAGGGGTTGCTCAGTCAGTTAAGCATCTGCCTTCGGCTCGGGTTCTGGGATCAAGTCCCACATTAGGCTCCTTGCTCCTCAAAAAGCCTGCTCTTCCTGTACCTGCCACTCCTCGTGCATGTTCTCTCTCTCTGTCTCTGACAAATAAATAAATAAAATCTTAAGAAGGAAGGAATGAAGGAAAGAAGGAGGAGACTGGAGTGGTCAGAGCAAAGGGTTTAGTTTAACTCCTCAGTTTTCCCATGTGACATGAACTCTGAGTTGAAAGTCATTTGTCATGGATGCAACTGACAGAATCGAGGTGATCCCCAGGTCAGAGGTCGGGATAGACCACTTGAGTCAAGAGCAGTGAAAGGAATGGCAGAGCCTCAGTGGGGTCTATAGCCATCAAGAGCCAAGAGGAAGCTGGGTCAGCAGTGAGTCACCACCACTCTGGCTAAGCCAACAAAGAATAGATAACAAATCAGTTGATTGACTACAGATGCCAGCAGTGGATGCCAACAGAATGTCCAGGGCTAGATCAGGTCAACAGGTTTGCCAGATCAGTCACTCTACACCCAGAACAGCAAAGATCTAGAGGGCTGACAAGAATCTAAGAGCCTTCAGCAGGCTACCATGAGGTCAATCACTGACTCAATAAATACCATGAAAGGGGACACCTCTCCACTCATAAACCATGATGTCAAGTTGGATAAGCGTATGTTCAAATAGGAGAAAAGAGTTGAATGAAGACTGCCTGAGCACTTTAACTTAAAAGAACTGCTTAAATTTTTTTTTTTAATTTTATTTTTATTTATTTGTTAGAGAGCAAGCACAGGCAGACAGAGAGGCAGGCAGAGGCAGAGGGAGAAGCAGGCTCCCCGCCGAGCAAGGAGCCCGATGCAGGACTCGATCCCAGGACCCTGGGATCATGACCTGAGCCGAAGGCAGCCGCTTAACCAACTGAGCCACCCAGGCG
>RCUC01168570.1:0-49336 GCA_003697995.1 Taxidea taxus jeffersonii
AGACCCGATACTGTCACAGATTTATATGAGCAGAACTATGGTCCTGTCTCGTTCAGCAACCACACCATTGTAGGCTGCTTTATTGCTGCAGCCAAAATGTCCTTATTGTTTTGATAGACCCCTTTCCATATGAAGGGGAAATAAGGCAGAGGTCAGAAGTTATGAAGACACAATCTCTAAAAATAAAAACAAGCACACGAGAAAAACACCTTAGCACCAACCACAGATTAGAGACCGCTAAAGAGGTAGGAGAACTTTTGCGCTGGAATGAGACAAAGCTTTGCAGTCAGATATACTTGCTGGGATCTTGGCTCTGTTAATACCAGTCATGGGACTATGAGCAAATCATTTATCTGTTTTCAGCTTTAGTTTCCTTGGTTCTTAAATGAAGATGGTTTTACCCAGCTCATAATGTTGCTTTAAGGATTGAATGGGATCAATGTAAGGCTACTCTACAGAGCTAGGCAGGCACTCGTTAGGCCTGCAATAATTAACATTCTCTAATTTCTAATCCCCATTCTGTCACAGAGGAGTTATGTGTCCATGCCAAGACAGTCCAAGTCTCCAGGCCTCAATTCTCATATGCAAAATGAAAGGATTCTGTTATAGCACAATCTCTTTGTTTAACCCTTCTAGGTTTAACACCCCAGAAGATGGGAGAACTGGGTTTTGGGCTTAGGCCTTCATCTGCTACTAACCAACTGAATGCCTGCTATAAGTTTTAAGCAACTTCAGTTTCTTCATTAATCAATTAAAAAATGAATGTGTTGTGTGTGTTACAAAGAAAGCTCCAATAAGATATGAAGAAACTCTGGGAGTCAAATAACTGATGCACAAAATATATGATGACATCACTCTTACTGTTTCTTCTTTGTAAATTCTGATTACCCACTAGTTTCAGACCATTAAACTTAAAGGTGCTGGCTATTAATAATGGTGTCAATGGCATTGGTGATATGGCTCTGTGCCTTCTATAAATCTTCTTTACTGACTTGGCACAAGAGAGTCAGTCTCTCCCTGGCTGAACGTTTCCAATTTTATCTCTGATGTCCTTCTTTTTTGGCTAAACAAGTCATTCCCAAATTCTTCCATAAAGATCCAATCTATTCACACTCAAACTTTTCTCTCTAGTCCTGAGGCTCTCTGGTCCCCATCTCTAAACTGACCTCTAACACAAGTTCATATACACATTTATTATCATCGGCAGATTAGCTAACCTCAGAGGTCTCTCTTCAAACTCACTCTACCCAAAGCATTTCACAACATGTGTCTTTCTATATTTCAAACTCATTTTTCTCCCCAACACACCTTCCTGGCTCTCACTCCTCACCATCCATGAATAAAAGGTCAAAGTTCTCATAATGGCTTACAAAGTTACAGGATCTGTAACTATAACTAAGAGACTGCCTGCTCTTCTCTCTGAATTCATCAAACACTGTTCCTTTCACTTACCCAGGACAGGTACGCTGACATCCTAGCGATTCCTCAGGCAGACCAGGCATGCTTTTGCCTTTGCATGTTGTTCATATATGCCGTGCCTTCTCCCTACAGATAGTGCCGTTTCTTTCTTTTTTTTTTTTAAGATTTTATTTATTTATTTGTCAGAGAGAGAGTGAGCACAGGCAGGCAGAGAGGCAGGCAGAGGCAGAGGGAGAAGCAGGCTCCCCGCCGAGCAAGGAGCCCGATGTGGGACTCGATCCCAGGACACTGAGATCATGACCTGAGCCGAAGGCAGCTGCTTAACCAACTGAGCCACCCAGGCATCCCGATAGTGCCATTTCTTAATCTCTCAACCTTCAAGTCTTCACTCAAATATCCATCTTCTCAGCAAGCCCCTCCCTGGCCACTGTATCTAAAATGACAACCATGATTACTTGCCCTACCTCAAATAGTCTCTTGCTTTTCTCTTTCTAGCTTTTCTCCTTTGCACTTATTGCCACCTAACTACTTTGACTTTTACATGGATATCTTATTTGTCTTCTGTCTCCCTCCCCTTTCCAAAAACGTAAGCCCCATTGGGTAACATGAAGACAGAGCTGGACCTGGAAATTAATGTGTACAAAAATGAATACTTGTTGGATGTGCAAAAGACAGAGGAAAGGAAGGAAGCTGCACTGGAAATTCTTTCTTTGATATGGCTCTGTTGCCAACTTCATGCTCCAGTTTCTTGTTTTTTCAGACCCTAATAACTACAGTGTCTCCTAGAGGGTATTTCAGTCCCTATCCTCTCTAATGTCTATAAAAATATTGGGCTTATGTTCCCAAAACTAATGACTCAGAAAAACTTAATTTTAAAATAACACTAGCTATTTTGGCATTCAATACTTGAGCTTAGGTAAGTCATTTTCTAACTCAATACATTAATTCTTTAATTTTTATGATAAGCAAAGATTAAACGGGTCAAAGTTTTTCAAGGAGAACTGTAGACAGCACTAGGTTTCCATGATGGTTTTCTTAAGCAGAATAGTTGAATCTCTAGATAGACTCACCTTGAGGGATCACTGAGCAACTATACATTTCTGTAGCATATATCTATTAAAGTTTCACTGCATATGAACATGGGTTTAAAAAAAATTTGAACAAGGTCATTTGCTTTTCCAGTCTGAAATTTCTATGATTCTGTGATTTTATTATATCCCATTCCTGTAGTAATTACAAGTGATCATTACTGTAAAAACCTCCCACCAGGCATTCAAAGCATAAATAATCTGGCCTCACTTTACCTACCAATTTGCTTTTATTTCTTAGAGCTCTTCAGTAATAAACTTTTGCACACTCTGGCCTGGTAGCCTTAGAATTTACATATTCTAGATGCAATTTCACCTCGTGCTTCCCACCTTGAAAGTGATTTTTTTAAAATTAAAATCCAAACACAAACATTAATTAGACAAAGAAGTCCACTTTCTTTTCTCTGAATTCCTAAGTCTTTAAAAGTTTAACCTCCCTATTTAACTCTTACATCTATTCTATTTTAGAATATTCCGTTTCTTGCGAGTTTCTCCCCCTACCAAATAAAATGGTTAAACATCTACCTGTTAATACTCTTTTGTCTCAGTCACTCTAACAAATGCTTTATATTCACTGCTTCATTTGAGCCTCTGAATAGCTCTGACATAATTTGAAAAACCTTAATTTTATAGAAAATGGGGGCTTAGATGTTTAAATAATATGCTCATAGTAAAGCATCTGGAAAGCTTCAGAGTGGTCATTTAAACCAATGTCTATTTGACACAAAAATACATACTATTAGCCATTATACCACATAGCTCCTGCATACTTTAAAGGAAGAAGCAGCCCCTGTCTCTCCCTTTCTCTCTCTCTCTCTCTCTCGCTAATCAAGAACAGAAATTTATTTCTCACAGTTCTTGGCTGAAGTCCCAAGGTCAGAGTACCAGTATGGTTGAGTTCTGGTGAGAACCCTCTTTTGGATAGCAGATTATTGACTTCGCATGGTATCCTCACACAAAGCTGCTCTTTTATCACCACCCACTGCTAAGCACCATTTCAGGCCTACGACTAACGTAATTCATTGTTAGTAAAAGATTTCCTGGTGTTATATAAATAGTTGAGTGAAGATTTCAGCCAATGATATCACAGAGGAGACAGAGTTTGGAGTCTGAGTCTAACCAATTTCAACTGCCTTCTATAATGAAAATAAACGCTCCTCAGAGGAAAGTCAGACCTCTCCTAAGAAGGAACCGAATATGCAATACACAAGAAAAAATTATTATCCACCTAAAGAAATAAGAAAATGTGACCCATGCCAAAGAGAAGAAGCAGATAATAGAAACCAACTCTAGGGGCACCTGGGTGGCTCAGTGGATTAAAGCCCCTGCCTTCGGCTCATGTCATGATCTCAGGGTCCTGGGATCGAGCCCCGCATCGGGCTCTCTGCTCAGTGGGGAGCCTGCTTCCCCCCCCTCTCTCTGTCTGCCTCTCTGCCTACTTATGGTCTCTCTCTGTGTCAAATAAAATCTTAAAAAAATAAATAAACCAACTCTAATCTTACCCAGATGTTGCATTTAGTACACTGAACTTAAAAAAAAAAAAGAAATGTATCCAAGGACTGAAATAAAAACATACAGTGTTGAAAACTGAACGTAATTTTATTTTAACAAAGATGGCGTTCTACAGGGTATCATATCAAAGTATTTAGTAGAGTACTGATCAGAAAATTAGAGTGATGAAAATACCCAAAGCTGGAGAAAGACAACCAGAAGGGATAAGAGAAATAGTACCTGGTGCTCACACAAGGAGAGAAGACTGCATGCTTCCACAAGCTGGACTGGAAATTCTAATTCATTGGATAATACAAGATAGAGTATGATCTTGCTTTGATAGTACAGAATAATTAGTCCTATGTTAAACATTGCTCTGGTCCCAACAATAATCTGAAAAGCAAGATCCAAATAATTATGTATATGTATCTTAACTGTCTAAGGAAAAAAGCCTTAGAAATATTTATAGGAATATAAAAATAGCCAGCATTCAACAAGATCAAATCAATATTGACTGGCATCCAATCAAAAATTACTGGCATGAATGGAAACAGGAAAATCTAACTCAAAATGAAGAGGAAAATAAATCATCTGATGCTAACACAAACCTCAAACAGATGTTAGAATTAAAAGACAGAACATGTATTTATATGTTTAAAAAACTAACCAGAGAGATAAAGAGTATGTGTGTTTGTGTATTTATATGCCCACACATGCTCTATATTATAAATTATACATATATTATATATAATTAAACATAGTTATATATAATATACATATAATATATAATATATATAATTAATTATATATATAATTATATATAATATACATGTATATAAATTATATATATATTACATACACACACAAACACATAACTCCAAATCAAGTTATTAGAGTTAATAGTTACAATGAGGTGAAAAATAAACTGAATAGGGCTATTGGCAGATGAGATGTTACAGAAGAAAAAATCAGTGAACTTCAAGACACAGAAATAGAAACTATCCAAAATGAATATAAAGGAAAAAGAAAATAAAAGGGACTCAATGAGCTATGTGGAGAAATAAGTGGCCTAATATATGTGTAATTGGAATCCTTGAATAAGGAGCAGGAAAATATCGCAAATGTATTCAAAACTATAAGGAAACAGATCCAAGAAGCTCAGTGATCCCCAAGTGCAAGAGACATGGAGAAAAAAAAAAAACCACGAAGTCACACCATAATAAAACTTTCCCCAAACAGTGATAAAGTAAAAAAATAATAATAATAAATAAAATAAAAAAAATAATAATAAATAAATAAAATAAATACTAAAAGCAACAGAGAAAAAAAGACATGTTATACAAAGAGGAGCAAAGATAAGCAAGTCAGCAGATTTCTTTAGTAAAATAATGCCAGGGGAAAAAACCAAAGTAACAGTGTTAAGGCAATAAAAGAAAAAAAACAAAGAAGCCTGTCACCTTAGGATTCTATACCTGGCAAAAATAAATTTCAAAAATGAGGTAAAACAAACTTTCAGACTGATAAAAGCTGAAAGAAATCATCACCTGCCATTTTGCACTACATAAAATGTTGAAGGGAATTCTTCTGGCAAAAGGAAAATAGTAACAAATAAAAATATGAACATACGTAAAACAATGAAGGATACTGGAAAGAGAGACAATTATTTTCTCCTTAATTTATTATTTTTACTTAAAATTTTATTTTTATTTAAGATTTTTAATTTTAACTTATTTTCTTATGATTTAAGCCTCTAAAGAATTTTGGCTGTTTATGCAAAAACACTATATTCTGGGACTTAAGACATGAAATAAGATGAATGACAACAATAACAAGGAATGAATTGGAAGTATACTGCTGTAAGTTTCTTATATTATACATGTGGTAGTATAATATCACTTGAAGTTAGCCATTTGTAATAATTTAAAGATGTATACTATAAACACAAAAGCCACCAGTAAGTGACAAAAGATTTATAAGTAATAAGGAAACAACAGAGACAAAATAGAATCCTAAAAATTACTCACTGGATAAAAAATACATTAAAAAGTAGAAAGGGAACAAAGAACAGATGGGACAAATGGAAAACAAATAGCAAGATGAGAGACTTTACCCATATCAATAATCACACAAAGTGTAAATGGTTGTACATCCAGAATTCTATATGCAGTAAAACAACTTCTTTTTTTTTTTTTAAGACTTTATTTATTCATTTGACAGAGAGAGATCACAAGTAGGCAGGAAAGCAGGATCCCTGCCGAGCAGAGAATCCGACATGGGGCTCTATCCCAGGACCCTGAGATCACAACTTGAGCCGAAGGCAGAGGCTTTAACCCACTGAGCCACCCAGGTGCCCCAAAACAACTTCTTTAAAATAAGTAACAAGAAGATATTTTCAAATAAGCTGACCAGCACTATAAGAAATAATGAAGGAAGTTCTCAAGGTTGAAGGAGAAAGAAACCAGATGATATCGCAGATCTAGTGGAAGCATGTTACCAATGATAAATTGTTGCAAAAATATAAAAAAATATGGATTTTCCTTTTTTTCTCTTTAAAATACAAATGACAAATACAAATAAAAGGTTATAACATTATTATAGAATTCATCATGCATATAAATGTAACAAATGACAATAGCAAAAGGAACAGATGAGTGGTAAAAAAAACTATACTGAAGTATTAAAACATTAATTCTAAGTAGTTTGTGAAAAATGAAACTATACTGATCTAGTACATTAGTAACTCAAAGTAGATGGATAAATTAAAGATGCTTAGAAGATTCCTAGATAACCACCAAAAATAATGAAAAAAGTAAGAAGAAAAAACCTAAATCCAAAAAATCATAAATAAGAAAAACAAAAAGGGAAAGAGACAAATAGAAAAGAAACTAAAAAGGTAAACCCAAATCCAACCACAGCAGTATTTACCTTAATTGTATATAGGCTTCCAGGGAAGATAGCAGAGTATAAGGATCCTAAACTCACTTCATCCCAAAGATACAACTAGGTAACACCCACATCAGTGTAAATAACCCAGAAAACAACTTGAAGACTGGCAGAACAGACTCTTCACAGCTAAAAGTAAAGTAGAAGCCACATCAAAGAGAAGAGGAAGGATGGAGACAGGTTCAGGAGCTAAACAGACTCACAGGACTGCCCAGAGGAAGGAGGGGCATGGAGAGGGTGGAGAGAGGAAAGGAACACACCCTCACACCAGGCACCTCATATAACACTTGGCTTTGAAAACCAGAGGGGCCAAATTTCACAAGTTCTTACAATCAGCAGGGCTTGACACATGGAACTTTAAAAAATCAGCTGTCTTGGCTCTAGGAGAGCAGAGAGGGTAAGAGAAACGGAGTCCCTGCCCTTAAAGAGACAGCACAACAAAAAGTCCCAGTGAGATACAGCACAGAAGCAGCAGTTAGAAAAATGCCTGGGTTTATTTACTTATCTCAGAGCCTATACTAGAGGGACTGAGATGTTTGGGAGACTTCTCTAAGCAAAAAAAAAAAGAAAAAAGAAAAAAGTGTGGACAGGTGCCATGACCCTCCCCTGCACCCCAGCCTAGATAAATGAACACCTGTGGGAACCATGGCAGCACCAACACTCTCCATCTAGCTTGCTAACAGTGTGCCTTGCCTCCACACACTTCTGCAGATTTGAGTCCTCCAGTCAGGCTGGCCTCAGCAGCAGAAATTTTCCAGGACAACTGCAAATGCCCTCCCGCAGCGGACAAGTATGCAACTTGCCAGCACAAGATACCCTGCCCTTACCAGCCTGCCTGCCTTTCTGCCTTCCTTCCTTCTCTCTCTCCCTTTCTTTTTTCTTTCTTTTTTTTTCTTTTTCTTTTTTTCTTCCTTTCCTCTTTTCTTTCTTTCTAGATTTCTTCTGAGAGAGAGAGAGCACATGAGAGAGGAAAAAACATGATTGAGGGGAGAGGCAGAGGGAGCCTGACATGGGACTCACTCCCAAGACCCTGGGATCATGACCTGAGCCAAAAGCAAGTGATTAACTGACTGAGCCACCCAGGCACCCCAGGAGTTTTCTAAAGTGACTCTAGGTCCCCACCCACAGCACACATATGCAAATCTGGCTAATACCATGTGCCTAGACCCCACATTCTCTTAGGGACTTGCCCACTTCCATACACCTTTGACTAGAGCACATCTAAAGCAGTGCCACAAGCCTGAGAGTGTGCAAGCAACCCTAGCAAGGGTCAGCATCCCTGCAAAGTGACTTCTGCCCTAGGGAGATGGCAAAATTACCACATATACCACTCCAACTGCAACCCCAGCAAAACAACGAGCACATCAAAGAGAGCTTCTAAGGGGAGAACACAGGGAATGTGTCCTGCAGTTCAATGCTATTGCATCTCTGGCAAACACTTGGTCTGCATCAACTCAAGCTTAAGGTGGCCCCAGACTGGCCCACTAACACTGAGACCAAGCACTGCTCATGAAAGGCAAAGAGAGACATTGTGGATGGCTGGACTGATGGCAAATGTGGCTCAGCCACAATAGGAGGGTGCATACAACACTCCAAGAGACATCCCTGAAGTGCCAGATTCTGGTGAACAGGGAACATTGCACTGCAGGAGATTACAGGACTTCTTCTTCATAAGGTCATTACCTTCAAGACAAGAGATGTAGCTGACTTTTCTAAGGCATAGAGATGGACACAGAGCGTTAGACAAAAAGAAAGAGAGGAGTATGTCCCAAATAAAACAGCAGGACAAAACCAAAGCAAGAAACCTAAAAGAATGGAGATGAACAGTATGCCTGATAGAGAATTTAAAGTAGTAGTCAGAAAGGTATTTACTGGACCTGAAAAAAGGGAGAAGACCTCAGTGAGACCCTCAACAAAGAAACAGAAAACATAAAAAAGAACCAAAGATGAAGAACTCAACTGAAATTAAAAATATGCTAGATAGAATCAATAGACTAGAGGAAGCAGAAGAATGAATCAGCAACCCAGAAGACAGGCTAAAGGAAACCAGTCAAGCTAAACAGAAGAAAGAAAAAAATAATAATAAATAAAAATAGACGAAGGGAACTCAGCGACACCATCGAGTATAATACCACTTGCATTCTAGGGATCTGAGAAGGAGAAAAGAGAGAGAGGTGGGCAGAAAATTCATTTGAAGAAATAACAGATGAAAATATCCTGATTCCGGGGAAGGAAACAGAAATCCAGATCCAGGAGACAAAGACAGCCCCCAACAAATCAACCAAAGGAGGGGCACACCAAGACACATAGTCATTAAAGGGGTAAAAAGTAATGATAAAGAGAATTTTAAAAGTAGCAAAAGCAAAGAAAAGAGTGGGTACAAAGGGACCCTGTAAGGCCATAAAACAGATTTTTTAGCAGAAACTTTACAAGCCAGAAGACAGTGGCATGATATATTCAAAGTGCTGAAAGAAAAAACAAACAAAACAAACCTGCAATCAAGCATATTCTGTCCAGTAAGGCTATCATTCAGAAAATAAGGAAAGATAAAGAGTTTCACAGACAGACAAAGGTTAAAGGAATTCATGACCACTAAACCAGGCCTGTAAGGAGTGTTAAAGGGGAATTCTTTGTGTGGAAAAGAAAGATCATGAGTAAGAAAGGTAGAAATTTTAAAAAGCAGTAAAATTAAGTATATCTATAAAAATCACTTGAAGGATTCACAAAATAAAAAGAGGTAAAGTATGACACCATATACCTAAAACATGGGAGGGGAGAAGGCATAAAGAATGGGTTTAAACTTAAGTGACCATCAACTTAATGTGGACTGCTATATGCATAAGATGTTATAAATAAACCTAATGGTAATAAATCAAAAACCAGTAATAGATATGCAAAAAATGAAGAGAAAGGAATCTAAGTATACCATTAAAGAGAGCCAGGAAAGCAAGAGGGAAGAGACAAATAGAGAAAAGGAATGGGGAACAACTATAAAAACAATCATAAAACAAGTAACAAAATGGCAATAAGAACATATCTATCACTAATTACATTGAATGTAAATGGACTAAATTCTCCAATTAAAAGACAGATGGTAACAGGGAGGGGATGTTAAAAAAGGAAGACCAATCTACACGCTGCCTACAAGAGATTCATTTCAGACCTAAAAATACATAGATTGAAAATGAAAGGATGGAAAAGTATTTATCATGCAAATGGAAGAGAAAAGAAAGCCAAGGTAGCAACACATATATATATAGGACAAAATAGACTTTAAAACAGACTGTAACAAGCAATAAAGAAGGACACTATATAATAAGTAGGGGGACAATCCAATACAAAGATATAACAATTGTGAATATTTATGCACTTCGAATACAAACAAAACAAACAAACAAACAAACAAAACAAACACCTACAGGCCAATATCCTTGATGAATATAGGTATAAAACATCCTCAACAAAACATTAGCAAGCCAAATCCAATAATGCATTAAAAAAATCATTCACCATGATTAAGTGGGATTTATTCCTGTGATGCAAGGGTGGTTCAATATTCTCAAATCAATCAACATGATAAATCACATCAAGCAGAAATGATAAAAACCAAACTATTTCAATAGATGCAGAAAAAGCATTTGACAAAGTACAACATCCATTCATGATAAAAACCTTCATCAAAGTAGGCTAGGAGGGAACATACGTCAAGAAAATAAAGGCCGTATATGAAAAACCCACAGTGGATATCATACTCAATGCGGAAAAACTGAGAGCTTTCCCCTTAAGACCAGGGAAAAGACAATGATGCCCACTCTTATCACCTTTATACAACACAGTGCTGGAAGTCCTAGGCACAGCAATTAGACAATCAGAAGGAAAAAGATGCATCTAAATTGGTAAAAAAGAAATAAAACTTTCATTATTTACAAATATTATGATGCTATATAGAGAAAACCTGAAAGACTCCACTACAAGATGACTAGAACTGACAAATGAGTCCAGTAAGGTCACAGCATACAAAATCAGAAATACAGAAGTCTTTTTTGCATTTCTATATACTCATAATAAAGCAGCAGAAAGAGAAATTAAGAAAACACAGATTAAGACCTAATTATGAGACCTGAAACCATAAAAATCATAGAGGAGAGCACAGGCAGTCATTTCTCTGACATTGGCCATAGTGACATTTTTCTAGAAAGGACTCCGGAGGGAAGGGAAACAAAAGCAAAAGTAAACTATTGGTGGGTGCTTGGTTAGTGCAGTCTGTTAACTCTTGGTTTTGGCTCAGGCTGTGATCTCAGGGTTGAGATCAAGTTCCACATTAGGCTCTGCACTCAACATGGAAACGGCTTGAGATTGTCTCTCTCTCTCCCTCTGCTCACTCCCACCTGGCTCATGCTCTATCTCTAAATACAAATAAATAAATAAATATATTTTTTAAAGCCCCACAAAACTATTGGGATTTCATAAAAATAAAAAGCTTCTACACAGTGAAGGAAACAACAAAAAGACAACCTACTGAATGGAAGAAGATATTTGCAAATGACGTACCTGATCAGTGTTAGTATCCAAAAATAAAAATAACTGATACAACTGAGCACTAAAAAACTAAATAATCCAATTATAAAATGGGAAGAAGATATGAATAGACATTTCTCCAAAGAACATATCCAGATAGCAAGCAGACTCATGAAAAGATGCTCGACATCACTTATAATCAGAAAAATTCAAATCAAAACCATGAGATATCACCTCACACCTGTCAGAATGGCTAAAATCAACAACACAAGTACACAATACAACAAGTATTGGTGAGGATGTGGAGGAAAAGGAACCCTTTTGTACTACTGGTGGAATGCAAACTGGTGCAGCCACTGTGAAAAACAGTTTGGAGTTTCCTCAAAAAATTAAAAATAGGATTACCATATGATCCACCAGTAATCACACCACTGGGTACTTATCAAGAGAGTATGAAAACACTAATTTGAAAAGATATATGCACCTTTATATTTATTGCAGCATTATTATTATTTTTATTATTATTATTAACTAGGCTTCCTAATGTAGGGCCTGAACCCATGACCCTGAGATCAAGACTTGGGCTGAGATCAAGAGTTGGACGCTTAACCACAGAGCCACCCAGGTGCCCTGAAGCATTATTTACAACTGCTGCATTATCCAAGCAGTCCAAGTCTCCATCAATAGATGAATGGATAAAGAAGATGTGGTATATATATATACACCACATTATACCTATGGAATATTTCTCAGCCATAAAAAAGAATGAAATCTTGCCATTTGCAGCATGGATGGAACTAAAAAGTTTAATGCTAAAGCAAAATAAGACAGAGAAAGACAAACACCACATGATTTCACTCATATGTGGAATTTAAGAAACCACAGAAAGAAAAAAAGACAACCAAGAAACAGACTCAATACAGAGACTAAGCTGATGGTTACCAGAAAGAAGGTGGGTGGGGGGAATGGGCGAAATAGGTGAATAGGATTTAAAGTACACTTATCTTGATGAGTACTGAGTTATATATAGAATTGCTGAAACATATATCGTACACCTGAGAGTAATATAATGCTTAGCTACCACAGAATTTAACAAAGTATATATATATATATATATATATATATATACACACACACACACACACATATATGTATGTTATATTATGTATGTATATTATGTATATATAATGCATATATCATATATATTATGTATATATTATGTATATATATACATATATAATGTATATATTATATTATGTTTATATTATGTGTGTGTGTGTGTGTGTATATATATATATATAAATGCTCAGCTAAAGGCAAACGTTATCAGGCTAGATTAAAAAAGAAGACCCAATTATATATTGTCTTCAAACAATAAACTATAAATAAAAAAGAACAAACAACTTAAAATATAAGTATAGAAAAAGATAGACCATGCAGACATCAATGATAGAAAGCTAGATTAGCTATATTTTTATCTTTACTGAGTTATAACTGCCAAAATTGTAATATATTTAGAGTGCATAACATGATCTGATAATATATATTAACTGTGTGAAAGGATGGATTAGCTGTATTTAAATTAGCAAAAAATCTTCAAGATAAGTAAAATTAGCAAAGATAAAAAGTATACTTTATAAGAGTCAATACATCAGGTAGATATACCAATGGAGGGAGATAAACCATAAAAGACTCTTAATCTCACAAAACAAACTGAGGGTTGCTGGGGGTGGGGGGGTATGGAGAGGATGATTGGGTGATGGACACTGGGGAGGGTATGTGCTACGGTGAGTGCTGTGAAGTGTGTAAGCCTGATGATTCACAGACCTGTATCCCTGGGGCAAATAATGTATTATATGTTAATAAAATAATTAATAAAAAAGTTCTTAAGAGCAAAACTTCAAAATACATGAAATAAAACTAAAGATCTTAAGGGAAAAATACAGAAATCCAGAGATTTTAACACCCTTATTTCAGTAATTGATAGAATAACCAAACAGAAAAAAATCAGTAAGAATACAGACCTAAACAATTCTCACTGACATTACTGAACATTATACCCAATGATTGGAGCATAGATATTTTTGGCAAGTGCACATGAATGTCGACCAAGATATAATACAAATGTTGTTTCATAGAACAATCTCAAAAATTTCAAAAGACTGAAATTCTACAGTGTCCTCCAATCAATGACATCAAATTAGAAATCAAATAACAGTGAAATATTCATAAAAGTGAAAATATTTAGAAATTACACCACTTCTTCTAAAAGCCCATAGATTAAAAAAGACATCACAAGGAAATTATGAAATGTTGTGAGTTGAATTTTAAAAATACAACATGTTAATATTGGTGGGAGTCAACTAAACAAGGCCTAGGAACAAATATATGGCTGTAATGCTTCTACTAGAAAAAAGAAAAGTTTAAACCCAATGATGTAACTTTCTACTGTAGAAAACCAGTAAAAGCCCAGCAAGTCAGTTTTTATGCTATATTGGTTCTGCCCACAGGGCTGGAGTATGTGAGGTAGGGTTAGTGACAACATAAGAATATCTCACAGACTATTAAACTAGAAGGGATATTTCTTAACATAACCTGAGGCAGAAAAGCCAAATGCAAATTTTTGATACTAAGAACTGGAGGAAATACAAAAATATGGTTCTGAACATCCCAACAAGGACTGGAAAGGTAATTGTGAAATAAAGATCTAGGAGAACAGAAAGTAGGTCAGCAGGGGGTGTGAGGATCAGGCACAGGGAAGAGCCATGGGAATGAGTACTTGAATACCAAGTAGTGCCGAAACACTTTGACTTTGGACCATTAGCTGCAAACTGTACTTTAACCTTGCTTACCACACCCTCCCCTGAAACAAACATACTGTCTCACATAATGGGAAAGTCCAGCATCTCCAGGATCTTTGGAATCTAGATATAAGCAAGCAATACCATCACGATTTAGAACCCCGTCTCCTCTCACCATTCTGCTCTCATCATATTAGCTTCATCTGCAGCCAGAGCCTCTCCATGTCATGATTCCAGCTGTTCTAGACAAACACAATTCTAAATCTATGGAAAAGAGATTCTTAAAAAGTGCTGTCAGAAATCTCAGATTTGAGATTCACAGGTCTCTCTTTTGTCCCTTGCTGAGTCCTGAAGTAATTACTGTGGCCATGTCTGCATTACCAGCCCATTCCTGGAGCAAGATGCAAAATCAGCTCCATCTTGAGGTATCCTGAACCGAGAACAGAGTTTAACTGAGTATTTATGTTACAACTGCAGCACATCATGCTACTCAGGACAATCTTCAAGCTTCCCTCTGGAATGCTTCTCAGGATAAAAGCATACATTCAATTTTCCATTCTCCTCTAGGCATCAGGTCAAAGTTCTTGATGTCTGCGTAATTGTTATCAAGAAGGCCAATAGGGCATTCAATGTCATTCTTTGTATTGTATCAAAGGAACCTTTGTGAAGACTCAAGGAAGGTGGTGGAGTACATTTCATACCCTTAGAGGTCACATAATGCATGCTGGAAATTCTCTGGTTGTCATTTCATTCCATCATCACCATTCATTGAAACCTTGTATAACTAGTATGGTATTAACTACTCTACTTTTTTTAAGATTTATTTATTTATTTGAGCAAGAGACAGACAGAGGGAATACAAGCAGGGGGAGAGGGAGAGGGAGAAGTCAACTCCCCGCTGAGCTGGGAACTGGACATGGGACTCGATCCCAGGACCTGGAGATCATGACCTAAGCCAAAGGCAGATGCTTAACCATCTGAGCCACACAGGCACCCTACTACTTTAAATGTTTAAAAATTCTTCTGTCAAACTTATATACAGCAGGCATTTGTGGCTGACCATGAGTCATCCTCCCAACCCCTGTGCCAATCATTCATCTGTTTCTATTATTTTGGTACCTGCTTTTCATCTGTTGACTCCTCAGAGCTGTATTTCTCAGACTCTTTTGCTAACTGGCTTTTGGTTAGGTGTGGCTGATTGGAGGCATTGGTGACTTGGGTGGGATGGAGGGTGGGATGGAAGAAAAGAAGGAGGGAGGGAGGGAGGAAGGAAGGAGGGCAGAAGGGAGGAAGGAAGGAAGAGAGAAGCAGGACATTTCTTCCATATTCTCTACTTTGGCAGCATCTCTGAAAACAGATACACCACTTCAGCCCAAGCAGCAGCAGTAGTTGCCAGAGATGCTCATTTTTGGTTACTCCTACTCCCCCCAATTTCTCATTAAGCTCTTCTAACACTTTTGCAAATATTTCGTTCTTTTAAATTATCTCCACAAAATCATCTACATCTAGATTGTGACTGATACACCACCCTCCATTTCCTTCCCATGTTAGAGCTTTGATTTGTTTAAAGAGTAGTGATTGATTCCCTAATCCCAGAAAAAGAAGCAGGCCCATATCCCAGCCCCAGGGGCTGAATCACTCTTGAACTAAGTAAGTGGTCCAAAGAGTGATCCTTGGCCTAGCAGCATTAACATTAGCAGGGAACATAGTGGAAATGAAAATGATCAGGCCCAACCCCGCCAAATGAATAAAATGGTTTGGGGGTAGAGGCCAACAATTTCTATTTTAACAAGCTGGCCAGAACCATCCTAAGGACCACACTTGGAGAATGACAGGTCTATAGTAATACTGTTATCCTTCTCCCTTTCCCAGTGACCTGTCTAGATCTGAGCATCTGACCAAGTTCTGGCCAATGAGAAATAAAGTCTGCTGGGGATAAAATAAAAATGGGGTTTCCTTTCACGGTAAAATAACAGAATTTCTGACATACTCATTTTATTTAGCAAGCTGAATGGAAGACTTGATAAGTGGAGGTATAGCCATCTTGGTACCATGGGAGAAAACCCAATAAAATCATGGGCATACCAAACTAGCCTTCTGATAACATTGAACTGCTAAGCCAACCACAGAGCTACATATTGCCAGATTGCTTGTCATGAGATGTAACTAAAAATTTTCTTTATTAAGTCACAACTACTTGAATTTCCCGTTACTTACAGCCCAAAGCAATTCCAAATAACAGAACATTCTATTTTCCAGATAAGAAAACCAAGCCCAAAAGGGAAAGAATAAAGCAACAGATCTAGTACATATTATGGTAAGATTCAAACTTTATTTTTTTTCCGGATTCCAAAACTTCAACAGGCTACTCTACCTTTCAAGAGGCCATACTGTCATTCTCACCAAACTACATGCTTGATGTGACCCGGGAACAAAAATGGCTCTGTTTTACTTTTTGCTCTCCTGCCATTATATCTAATTCTGAGTATCTTTATGGACTTGAGAATCCTTGGTTAAGACAGTGAGGTCACCTTCAACAATTCTGTTTTCCTGCTTTTAGGCAGGAGGAACACAAGTTGGTATTTAATTTATTCTTGTAAGGTGTTAAACTTATCCCTTTAAAGGACAGGTCTGTGCTTTTCCCTTTGAGTTTTCCAGTAGCCTACATTATTCATAGTGGGGATATCTATGCAGATATGACAAATAAGATAATTTACCTCCAAATAAAACAGAGAGACTTCAGCCTCCTAATGAAAAGTAAGTAACTTAAATCGGTCCTCTAGAAAGCTTCACTGTATTTCTTCCACCAACTGATTATACCCAGAGAAAATTATTTTATGTTGTATAATGGCAGACAAGCAACCACCACAATGAAAAAGTTATTTGGGGGAAAAAAAGCTTTTGTCAAATCAAATTCAGCTTTATAATTTGTGTTTCTGAAAGGGAAAAAAGTGTCTTTTTCTTTCTTCTGTGAGTTGGAGAAGAAATTCAGAAGAGAACATTAAGGCCCACTCTAAAACAGATAGAAGGACCTGGGGTTAAGATATTCCAAAAGCCCTTATTCTGCTTTGGCTGGTCATAGCTCCACAGCATCCTGGATACATTTGGTTGAAAAGGGTTTTGCAGGACTGATTCTGCTATCAAAGGGTCCAGAGCCGGCCTCCACTGAGTCAATCTTATTGATAATCTATGACTCGGGAAGCTCAGAGCAAGGACCAAATAACTACAAGTAGAAACAAAGAAAATGAATAATTTCTCTTTAAATAAACAATCACTCAACATGAGAAACTGTTTAGGTATCCAGAGAAGACAGACTACTGACAGAGTAGATTACCTGGGATGAGGATCACTCAGAAATGAGTTAGAGGATAGTCACATTGCCTATGATTGCTTTATACCCACTTCCAATTCTTATAGAGAAACCACAGCTCTTTTCAGTTCTGTGGATTAGCCATTGTAATACTGGTGATAATGAAGAATTGCTAAATTCCATGTGCTTGGAAATTATCGAATCACAGAGGAACAAAGGAATGGAATTTTTATATGCTACCATACTCAAGGTCATGCACTCCAAATATTAGAAGATCCAAGCAGGCAATCTAAGTGAACGATGTAGCCCAGGCATTAATAAACTGGTGAGAGTATATGCCCGGCCCAATGGGACTGGTTATTACTTAGCTCTAGGAAATGTCACCATGTTATTCCATAATGGAATCCCAGCAAAGACTGCTCCTTTATCCTTCATCACTGGTTAAGTCTGGCTGGAAGTTTGGTTTTATTCTTTTTTAAAACACCAGTTGGGTCAACACTGGAGAGAATAAACACACCATGTTTTCATCAAACTTGAGCTATCAGTTTGCAAACTCTGAGTCCAATGACCATCCTTTTACATGTAGGAAAACTGAGTACCAACAAGAGAGAGGTATCTAAGTTCTCTTAGCTCATTAGACAAATCCCTAACAGTATGAATCAGTTCAACGGTTGTCTAAAGAGTAGCAATGCCAAATTGCTAGACATATTTTAAGCATGTGCGCGTGCACGTGCACGCGCGCGCACACACACACACACATTTATCACTTGACATGTGTCCAGAGACTTTGTGATCTACCAAATACAAAAAAGGGATAGAATGCATATGTCTTCAACGTTCTATTCAGAGTCCAGGCACCATGTTCTAGTCTCCATGGCAGTCCTGAAAAGCACAATTTACTCTCTCTTCTCCCCATTTCACAGATTTAAAAAAATCCAAGAATGTAGTCACCTACCCAAGGTCACAGGATAGAACATGACAGAGCTAGGTCGCAAGCACAAATCTAGTGAAGGCCAAATACTCTGCCATCCTATGAATTGCAACACTGCCTCTTTTTCCACCTTCTTCTGTGAATTCATAAGTAACCACACGTGGCCTCTTCCTTTGAGGGTTTCAGTGTGTTGGGGGGAGACACACACAGAAAAACTCTTCTCTGAGGGAAACTCAGTGTCAACTACACTGAGAAACTATGGTATTTGTGGGGACACATCCAGAGCCAGGGCCTCGGGAAGCTGCTTACTCAGTTTAGTAGAGCTTTACTTCCTCTCCCTCCCTAACCTGCAATCACGCAAGTGGAGGGGCCAACCTACCCCTTCTTATCTTAGAGAATGTTCTGGCTTCAAACTCAGACTATGGAGTGTCTAACGAGTCTTTCTGATGTGAAATGCTGCCACTTGTAGGCTTGGCAATAATGATCCCGTAGGGCATGTACAGCAGAGAACCATGTTGAATGTGCTATCACACACAGCATCTTGTTTGATCCACACCCTTCCACAGTGAGGTGGGCACTTTGGGATTCAGAGGGTCCCTTCAAACATGAGGAAACAGAACCTCACAGAGAGTACTCACAGTGGGATAAGCCCTGCCTCCTAGCCCTAAGTTCTTTGTAGCCTAATATGCAACTATTCAGGCATTTAGGGAGAGAAAGGAAAAAACTGAGTGGCAGGAAGCAAGAGAAAGTTTTCCCCAGAGAGAGAGAGAGAGAGAGAGAGAATTAGTTAACATTCTGCAGGGGAACGGGCCTCCTAATGGTGATATTTCTATATCTCTCTCTATAGCTCTCTCCTCATCAGCTAAGTTTTCACTACAATTGGGTCTTTTCTTTTCCAGAAATCTTCACTAAATTACTTCCATTGGTCCTATCCTCTTCCTTGTCCTGTGACTAAACACTGAGATTTTCAGAAGGAAGCAGAAACATGGCAGCCACAGAAGTCCCCAGATTGTTTATACTGAGGGCCACATGAAGGTCAGTCCTGTAACAGTGACGTAAATGTCCAGAAAAGAATTATTATTAAATGATTCCAGTTTCCATTAACATTGTCCAGGAAGAGTCAAATCATCCTCCAGAGCATTTTACCATTTTTGGTGGCTTTACCTTCAGTCCTATCAACCTTCAAGCTATAGTAAATATTTTTTCAGGGAGGATTCTACCACCCACAGCAGTCATCACCATCATTAGTAAGTACCATCTCCATCACTTAACTCCTTCCTTCTCAATCATGATACTGGCAAAGGAAGAAATAAATTGGAAACCAGTCCTCGACAAAACGAACACTGCTTCCTAATTCCTAAGGCAGGGCTCTCCTGTCACAAACAAAACCGCCTGACTCCCTGTGCCAGATCTCTCCTGTCACAAACAAAACCGCCTGACTCCCTGTGCCAGATCTACCCCTGTGGCCTTACAACAGATGATCCGAACAGTTAGCCCTGGGACAAGAGACAGCCTCCACATTGTACGGGTTTGCCTGGCACACACAGACTTATATTTTACAACTGAACCCCACTGCCAATATCAAGAGCCTGCAGTTTCCACATAAAATTTTGGATTCCTGGCATCTTGAAAAAGATTAATCTGTCAAACATGGATCCACATTCCACATGGCAACAACCGGCAAAAGATGAGCACTGGCTGCCACCTTTAAATGGTGCATGGACTCCGTGTTGCAGACCAGTCGTTCCTGGCTCACCTGACTCATCTCTGACAGGTATAGACATCTAAATTTGTGTCACCTGCCAGAAGATGCTGCCCTCATGTTGGCAAGGGCAACTAAATCTCTAAATTTTGGCTGATGCACCTCTGACATTAGGAATATTTTTAGCATACAATCCCCATATAAGCATTTTTCAATACCAAACAAAGGTTAAAAATTAAAAATCATAAGGAAAAACATTTTAATTAACAATTTAAATTTACAATGTTAATTACACTGTTACTAATTTTAAAAAGGTTGTTATATTATTTTTAATATTTGCAAAATGATGGAATAGGTTTAGTTGATTCTGAAAATCTTTCTTTTAATCTTTTTTAAAGAAGATTTCAATTATTTATTTATTCTTTAGAGAGAAAGAGTGTGAGTGGAGGGAGAGGCAGAGGGAGAAGGAGAAAATCTCAAGCAGACTCTGTGCTGAGTGTGGAGCTAGATGCAGGGCTTGGTCTCCCAACCCTGAGCTCATGCCCTGAGCCGAAACCAAGAGTCAGACACTGAACCAGCTGATCCACTCCAAGTGCCCCTTTCCCTGAATCTTGTTTCACTTTATGTACTATTTAAATGTTGTTGCCAGATCAATTGCTTGCAATTAAATAATTCATATTAAAAATTAGTAAAGTTTTATTTTACACAATAAAAATGAATAGAAATAGAAATTCTAGTATTTCAGTCCCAATGGATTCATGTGACCGGTCCTGAGGTACATGCCTGGTGCTGCAGGGCAGGGGGGAAATGCCCATCACATTTCTTTCATACAGAATTATAAATTAATTCAAATTAATAAATGTGAATAGTTTGCATAGTAAAGCTTCTCTTCCCCTTACTCAACATTATTTCACAGGCATTAATTTTTCCTGTGGCGTTGGCTACAATTCATTGAGTAAAATGGTTTGGAAGGAAAGAGAATCACAAGTCAGAACCCAATTGAACAGAGGGATTGACTGGCATCGGCAAGAGCCTCTGCTATGGAAGCATCAGTGAGCTGCCTGGGGTCCCGGACCTCAGCTGCCTGTGGAATTAATGCGAGAATAAATTTAGTATCCTATCACCTCGAATGCTTACTTTGTTTGTCAAATAGGGGTCATTAACCCCACTTTCTTACTCCAAAATGACCAAGTAGGTTTTTGATGTATAACCCATCAATCATCTCTTGGACATCAGCCATACTGGCAACTGCCTGGGTGTTCAAGGAAATGGATCTGGTGAGGTGGGATGCAAATGTGCTTTTTGGTTTATATCTGTTGCAGAGATTTTTTTTTTTTTTCATGACAAGTAAGCTCATATTTTGAGATGGTTTGGGATTGAATTCATAGAAATGTTCTTTCTTTGCTGTTGGTTTTGGATTCATCCTCCTCTTCTTCATCTTTAAAACAGACATAATAATTCTTGCCTTCTAGACTTTTTGTGACTATTAAATGAGACTTGTACTACTATTTGAAGTCAGTGAATAAAAAATGTTGGTTTCTTTTAACCCTTTGCTACCAAGGTGCAAAGATGAATAAGACTTCTTCCTGCTTTGCAGAAGTTCACATTCTTTGAAGGTTACCGGTACATATATAATTAAAATATTAGACAGTATTATAAATCAAATGTAGTAAGTACCAAACCAAAGTTCCAAGTTCATCCTACCAGTAAAATCTTGGGATGACATACTCTCTGATAACATGTTTTCAAATATAATGTGATTTCTGAGTGATACTTGGTGCTCATTCTCTGACTAGCCTTTTTTTTTTCCTTTTCTTTCTTTCTTTTTGAAGATTTTATTTATTTATTGAGAAAAAGTGCACAAACTGGGGGAGAGACAGAGCAAGAGGGAGAGAATCTCAAGCAGACCCTGCACTGAAGACAAGCCTGATGGGGGGGCCTCAATCTAACAACCCTGAGATCAGGACCTGAGCTGAAATCAACAGCTGGAGGCAAAACCAACTGAGACACCCATGACTAGCCTTTATTTTCAAAAAGAGGTAGAATAAAGTGCTTATCGTTTCGGGAGAAGGAGAAGAAAATAGAACACAAGGCCAGCAGTAAATAAAATTTGGCCATGCTTTGGGAATGAGAGTGGGTCCCATGTACCCAATATTCTCTATCTTCTGGGATCATGAGCTATCATCAATGAGCATCAACTCACTAGGACATTTCTGGAACAGATGCCATGTTCCAACCAAGACAAGGAAGGAATTAGAAGTAGTCAATGTGACCTTGAGGCCTGGGGACAATCACCACCAGATGGAACCAAACAGCAGCCAGGTCTGCAAGAACTTAAATTCTGGAGGGGACTCCCTGGGCAGGCTCATATTTTAAACCCACTTTTTCCAATGCCTGGGTTTTACTGTATTTAGATTTTAATAGAAGCTCTGAACTGTATTACAATTCCCTGTAAGACCTGGACCCTCCTTACCCTTTTTCTCATCCTACTCCACTCTCCCCTTAGCCCACTGCACTGTGGAGACCCTAGTCTTCTCCAGTCCAACATCTAATGCAGAGATTTTGTACTCGTGGTCTCCTCTTCCTAGAACATTGTTAATAAACACAACCAGCTCCTTCTGTTATTTAGGTCTCAGCTCAAATGCCACCAACTCAAAGAATCCTTCCTTGACCACCATTTATAAAGCAGCTTTCTCTCTTCAGTCTCTCCCTATTCCATGACCATGCTTTCTTTTCTTCATAGCATTAGTCAGTATCTGATGACCTGGTATATACAGGTGTGTATGGTCTTTCTATATTAGAATATAAGCTCACGAAAGCAGGGACTCTTCTGCCTTGTTTACCACCATGCCCCCACAGCCTTCTACATGATTGTCGGTAAGGATGGCGCAAGCTCAGTGGAAGGCTGCTTTGGGTCACTGCCTGGCTCCTGCTGGGGCATGCGGAGTAAGCCCAGTAGTAACTCCAGAGGGAAAATTTAAATAAGAAAGTTGTAGGAACTAGGGTGTGTTGGAGGATGTAAGCAAGAGACTATTTCAGATTATTCCAGTACATACATTTGCTTGAGTACACTGGGGATAACATTTTTTTTTTTTAAGATTTTATTTATCTGACAGATCACAAGCAGGGGGAGTGGCAGGCAGAGGGAGAGGGAGAAGCAGGCTCCTCACTCAGCAGAGAGCCTCATGTGGGACTTGATCCCAGGATCCTGGGATCATGACGCAAGCCAAAGGCAGCCAGTTAACTGAACCACCCAGGCACCAGGGGATAACATCTTAATAATGATAGTGATAACAGCAACAACTAGCTCTTATTAAGTGCTTACTCTGCCAAACACTTCACAAGTATTAGCTTACTTAACCCTCTGAACAACTCGATGATATAAGTACTATTATTATCCCTATTTTACGGATGAGAAGTTATAGGACCTGCTAAAGACTACCCACCTAAGAAATGAAGGTAACGGTGCTCTCTTCAGCAGCACATATACTAAAATTGGAACGATACAAAGAAGATTAGCATGACCCCTGTGCAAGGATGACAGGCAAATTTGTGAAGCGTTCTGTAGTTTTTTGTGCTAGTGCTGTGGAGTGTATAAACCTGGCGATTCACAGACCTGTACCCCTGGGGCTAATAATACATTATATATGAATAAAACATTTAAAAATTTCAAAAAAAAAAAGAAATGAAGGAAGTGAGATATAAACCATGAGAGTATGTTTCCATTCTCTTAGCTACTGTTTCAAATAAAAACATGGAAATAACAAACACATAAAAAAATTACTCTTAAAGAGAATAGCTAAGGAGGTCTTAGCTAGGGGAGATGGGTATAGCTGACAAGTCCAGAAGATGCAGGGCAGGTCACCTACTAGAAAGGGAGATCACATGCAGGGTGGTTAAAAGAACAATAAGTAATCAAGCAAGAGGGGTTGAGGTGAATAAAGAACTCCTGAGGGTTCAAAATATGCATATTAAAAAAGTGCTCGCACACAGGTGTATCTCTTTGCGCTCCACGAATTCATACCACACTTTAAACCTGTTCTGCCAGGCTGCACTATAGCATTTTTGCAGATTTGGGCAAGAATCAATGAACTGCAATTTGTCTCCTGAAACCGTATCAAGGTTTAGCTCTCAACAACTGTTTGTACGTCAGCTGAACTAGAGAATGTGAGAAGGGCAAGACTGACACCAAGAAAAAAGATTAGATTGAGCTTTTCTACATGCTTCTACATAATTCAAGTAAAGGGCAGAAATGGGAATTTTCCCAGGTGTGCTTAAGAAAATGCTTTACAAATTCCATAGAGAATTTCTAAACTGCGTTTGGATTCTGTGCTTCACTCCAGCATGGTTATTTATGGTGTTTATTGAATACAGCCACTATTCTCTGCCTCTCTGCACATTTATAAATACAGTTTCTAAAAGGCATCCATTATGGCTTATAATCTATAATTGGAAACAAGATGCTACCCTACCAGTCATGCATTCACTGACATTACAGAATCATGTAAAGTCATCCTGGCCCACTCCTAGAGGGCTGAGATGTCTTGTCATTCAATACAAGTGCCTGAGATGTTAATTAGGCCTTGGTCCCTGGACTTTTCTTTCTTTTTTTTTCTTTTTTTAAGATTCTATTTATTCATTTGACAGACAGAGATCACAAGCAGACAGAAAGGCAGGCAGAGAGAGAGAGAGAGAGAGAGAGAGAGAGAGAGAGAGAGAGGAGGAAGCAGGGCCCCTGCCGAGCAGAGAGCCCGACGCAGGGCTTGATCCCAGGACACTGGGATCATGACCTGAGCTGAAGGCAAAGGCTTTAACCCACTGAGCCACCCAGGTGCCCCTGCACACATATATTTTTTAAAATTTATTTATTTGATAGACAGAGATCACAAGAAGTCAGAGAGGCAGGCAGAGAGAGAGGAGGAAGCAGGCTCCCCACTGAGCAGAGAGCCCGATGTGGGGCTCCATCCCAGGACCCTGAGATCATGACCTGAGCTGAAGGCAAAGGCTTTAACCCACTGAGCCACCCGGGTGCCCCTGCACACATATTTTTATAACTTCCTCTTATCACTTAACATTGTTTTGACATTTACTGATGTTGAGAGGAGTAAGCCCAATTTATTCAATTTCTGTACTATTATTTCATCCTTTCTTTGATGGAAATTTTGTTCCCAGATTATTACAATCATAACCAATGAAGTTATGGACATCCCTGCTTTGGGTTCTTGTGTACATGTACAAGGGTTCCTCAAATATATTCCTATAAGTGGAATTGTTGGGTCAGGGAGTATGTGCACAGTCACCTTTACCAAAGTGAAGCACTGACCAAAGTGCTCAAAATTTATATGAATATATGCTCCAGCAAAAGTGTGGAATTTTTCCAGTTGCTTCATGTCTTTGGCAACACTTGGCATTGTCATAAGTCTTGTTACAATAGTGGGTGTGTAACTGTATTTCAGCGTGGTTTTATTTAGATTTCCCTGATTACTAGTGAAACTGATCGTCTTTCCATAGGTTTATGGATTTTTGTTTCTGTAAGTTATGTTTATAAGTTTTGTCCATTTTGTTTTCTTTTTATATAGACCTGAACAAGTTATTTATGTAATCTCTACATTACTTTTGTTGGTTAATATGTTCTGCAAATATCTTCTCTCCATTTATGTAGTTTATAATTTCATTTTTTTAAAGATTTATTTATTCGAGAGAGTGCACAGCAGGGAGTGGGAGAGACAATCCAAAGCAGACTTCCCACTGAGTGTGGAACCCAAAACAGGGCTCGATTTCACCCACCTGAGGATCATGACCTGAGCTGAAATCAAGAGTCAGACACACAACCAACCAGCTGAGCCACCCAGGTAATGCTATTTTCACTTTTGTGAGAGGATGGTTTCTTTGATGAACACAAAGTAATTTATGCTAATGTAAAATGATTTTCAATCTTTTCCCTTTGTTGTGTTTTTAAAAGGGGTTGTTTCTATTGATTCACTATTAAATAAGACACTTGTTAGAGACTTTTAGATTCTGTATCTCAAGTTGCTAAGGTTTTTTTTGACATAGTGAATGAATTTTATTAGAAGCTTTTTCTCTTTGGGGTGATTCTGCATATTTCTTTCCTTGTATCATGTAATGTAATTAATCATATTGATATATTAAGTACTATTAAATTATCCTTGAATTTCTAGGATAAAGGCAATCTGTTTATGAGATTTAAAAAAAACATTTCAGGTTGTTTTACTTACATTTGCTCTGAAGAGAATTTTAAAATATATGTGATACAAAACTATGATTTTCTTGTATTAAATTGATGCTACCTAGTTTGTAACAACTTTATGCTATCCATAGTAAGTAAAAATTGGGAAGTACTTCCCTTTGTTATTCTCTGGAGTATCTTGTAAAGATCAGCAGCATATGTTTCCTAGGTATTTAACGGGACTTGTTGGTATTTATCTGTACTTAGGTTTTTAGTATCTATGTGTATGGCTAGGTGAACATAGATTTTTAGTGAATTGAAAATTTTAGTTGTTATATATCTACTCATTTAAAAATGTCTTGAGTCATTTGGCAAAGTATGTTTTTCCATTAATATGTGTATATCATGAAAGTTTTCAAATTATAATATAAAACTGTTATTTTTAAAGAAATATTTGTGGTACCTGTATTTAAGTTCCAGTTCTTACTTCTAATCATAATTATTTTTTCCTCTTCTTTTTTTAAAGATTTTATTTATTTACTTGAGAGTGAGAGAGAATGAGAGAGAGAGAGAGCAGGAGAGGAGAGAGGTCAGCAGGAGAAGCAAACTCCCTGCTCTGCGGGGAGTCTGTTCTCCTGCTGACCTCTCTTCTTTCATGCTCTCTCTCGTTCTCTCTCAAATAAATAAATAAAATCTTAAAAAAAAAACTTTAGTGTTGATGATTTAGATACTTTCATTTTAGTTATTTTTGTTATCATCTTAATTTTTTTTCTCCTTTGATTCACTCTGCTTTGTTCTGTGGTTATTTTTGTTAATGTCGTAAGTGGTCTGCTTTCATCATTAATTTTAGCCTTCTACACTCACAAAAGATCTGAGGTACCTCAAAAACCACATCATCTGTATTCAACAAACTTAATTACCTATTATAATTCCTGAAATATCTGTTGGGACCTAAAACTATTTTCTGAAGCCCTTGTACATGTCATCTGTTTTTTATTCTTTTTCTGACTCCCATTAATATTAGCTAGAAATTTTGAATGGCAGACTGTGCTCAATGGTGTTATATCTGGGAACCTGGTGGGACCAGAGGTGGTGGTAAGTTCCTCCAGAAAAAATGAGCTTTTGTTTCCACCAGATACCCCAGGAGGATAAATCTCTAAAAAACAAAACAAAAACCCTTTAACCTAATGTTTAAACTTTGGTTTCTCCCAGATCAAGTGTAACATGAATCCAAACTTGTTTTTTCTTTTTTTCCCTGGAATATGTTTTTTTATACGAAAGGAAGATAGTCATTGAAGAAGAAAAATATTTTAGAAAACTGAAGATGCATTTTGTTCATTTTGTTCCACTTAACCTAATGGAAAGAACTCGGCAGTCCTGAGTCAATTCTGACTTTGCTTCTTCTAAAATGTGACCTTGAACTAGTGTATTCCTGGTTATTTGTGTTTTAAATTATGGAGAACATATTACATTGACAGAGTAAGATTAAACATATACAGTATGAATCCACCTAACTGCCTGAAAATAATGCATGTTCAATATATGATGGCATGGCCCTGCCTTCTTCTTCCATTTCTTTCTTGGGTAGGACAGAATGACAGTATAGCCGCCAAAAGGACCTTTTGTCTACTATCTTTCTGGCCATGATCCTAAAAATCATGCCATTTATTCAACAAATATTTATTAACTATCTCCTCCATACTAAGCACTGACAAACTGGGTCATACAGTAGGTAACATTAGAGTGAATCTAATACCTTTCTCTAGGGTTAGAATTTAATGGACTTGGGTCAGTAAGCATTTTGAGATAATAATGGTCACTATTCTGTATGCTTTGAATATATTATCTTTTTTCACTTCTCCATCAACTGCATGAAGTATTTGCCTGATTCTTCCAGATGATGAAATGAAAGTCCCAAATCATACAGTGAGAACACCTCAAAGCTCGATTAAAGCACAGGGCATTTTACTTCAGATCCTGCTTCAAAAGTCTTAAAAGGTAGCTTCTACAAAGAGTACAAAGTCATTACACTGTGTTATTCTCTTAAGTGCATTAGGAGCTTTAGGCCTGTAAATCACAAACACATCATCCCAACTATGCTTGAGCACCATGACTCGGGGCAAAGGTAGACCTGTGAATTTGGGTCAATCAGGGGTGATCTCATGCGGAACACCAGGCTGCACTGTGCAACTGCAGTTCTAGATTGCCATTATCAGGCTGCTTTAAGTTTTCTAAGAATGTCAAGATAAATTCATAAATTAGAAAATGACAGCCAAGTTGACACTTTTATTTTTCTTTTTCAAGTTTTGATTTAATACCAGTTAGTTCATTTCAGGTGAACTGAGTGACTCATCATATATATACAACACCCAGTACTCATCGCAAGTGCTCTCCTTAATGCCCATCACACCTTTAACCCAGCTCCCTGCTCACTTCTCCTCTAGAAACCCTCAGTTTGTTCTCTATAGTTGAGAGTCTTTTTTCTGGTTTGCCTTTTTCCCTTTCTGTTCATCTATTTCTTAAATTCCACATACAAGTGAAATCATATGGTATTTGTCTTTCTCTGACTTGTTTTGCTTAGCATAATATACTCTAGCTCTAGCTCCATCCAAGTCCTTGAAAATACTAAGATTTCATTCTTTATGGTGAAGGAATATTCCATTGTGTTTATATATATATATATATATATATATATATATATATATATATATATACCACATCTTTATCCATTCTTCAGTTGATGGACATTTGGGCTCTTTCCATAATTTGGCTATTACTGGTAATGCTGCTACAAACATCGGGGTGCACACATCTCTTTGAGTCAGTGTCTTTGTATTCTTAGGGTAAATACTAGTAGCACAATTTCTGGATCTTAGGGTAGTTCTATTTTTAACTTTCTGAGGACCTGCCATACTGTTTTCTGGAGTGGCTGTACCAGTTTGCATTCCCATCAACAGGTAACAATGTTCCCCATTCTGTGCATTCTCAATATCTGCGGTTTCCTGTGTTGTTAATTTTAGGATTCTGACAGGTATGAAATAATATTTCATTGTAGTTTTGTATTTTCCTGATGATGAGTGATGTTAAGTATCTTTTCATGTGTCTATTAGCCAGTTGTATGTCTTCTATGGAAAAATGTCTATTCATGTCTTTTGTCCATTTTTAATTGGGTTATTTGTTTTTGGGTGTTGCTTTTTTAAAAAAAAAGATTTTTTTTATTTATTTGACACAGACAGAGATCACATGTAGGCAGAGAGGCAGGGAGAGAGAGAGGGGGAAGCAGGCTCCCCACTGAGTAGAGAGCCCCATATGGAGCTCTATCCCAGGACCCTGAGGTTATGACCTAAGCCGAAGGCAGAGGCTCAACCCACTGAGCCACCCAAGCGCCCCTGGATGTTGAGTTTTATAAGTTTTTTATGGGGCACCTGGGTGGCTCAGTCAGTTAAGTATCCAAGTCTTGGTTTTGGCTCAGGTCATGATCTCAGGGTCATGAGACTGATCCCTGCATCAGGCTCTGTACTGAGCATGAAGCCTGCTTAAGATTTCCTTTCTCTCCCCTCCACCCATGTTTGTACTCTTTCCCTCTAAAAAAATAAAATCTAGTTTGTCTGATGTGATGTCTATTTGCATGGTAAATGTTTCCCCCCCATCTTACTATCAAATATGTCTCCCCCACCTTAATTACTACGTCTGCAGATGTCTTTAGGTCTCAAATGAGTCTGGTATGGCGGAGACCTGTGCCATGTCTCCTGGGGGAGGGTCTTGTGATGCTGGGACTGAGGCAGATTTAACACGGAAAGGCAGTCAAAACCAGAGCACAGGAGCATGGGGTTTGGAGCAAAGTCTGCTAAAGAGCCAGTATCTAGGTAAACCACCCTCAGCAGGTATCTCTTCACCTATGCTGAGGGACTGGGGAGGGAAATGTTACCCACTGGCTCTTTAGTCCTCAGAGAGGCAAGGCCCCTCTTTCAGATGTGCTCTGAGATGATGGAACTGTCTCTCTCCCAGTTTGTCTTCAGCAATCCTCAGACTATGCCATCTGCCCTCAGGGTTACATGCCCATCTTCTCCACAGGAGCACTGTAGGACCCTCAGGGCTCTATACCAGCCATGCCATGGACCTCTAAAACTAGTCTGTTGGTTACAGGAACTCTTGAAAATCAGCCTCTCTTATTTTCCCAGTCAGTGGCTTTGGGGAAGTGTTTTCCTTGTACAACCCCCTGTGTGCTCCTCTCTCTCTCTCTCTTAGGGCTACCTCCACAGCACTTGCAATCCATTTCTCCCCACAAACCATCTCTCCACACCTCCTATCTTTCGTGGTGCAGCTCTATTCTCTCCCTCTATTGTGCGGTTTGTTCTGTCAGTCCTCAGACTGCTTTCTTGGGGCTTCAGAATGATTTGGTATTTATGCAGCTGTGTTTGAAGGATGAAACAAGCCTAGGGTCCTCCTACTACTCTGTCATCTTAGCTCCTCAACAGTTCTTTATAATAATCCAACCCACTTTGAACGCTGGGCTTTCTAAAAAGTCACTAAGATAGTACACTTCATTTGCAAAAACGTATTTTTCACACATGCACCAGCATGATTTTTTAAAATCAGTTTTCAGCCTGTCTTATTCTATTAAGATTTTGTATTATGAAACTCTGGCATGCTAGTGGCCCTGCACTGACTAGATGGCTTTGAGATTTCGGTGTATGCACCTAGAGGAAAACTTAGGATTCTAACCTCTAGTCAATTATTCAGTTACTGAAAGGCTACTAGGAGTAAGAACAAGGCACAGAACACACACAGATAAAAGCCAAGGTCCCCAGACTTGAGATGTCATTGTCTGACAGAGGAGAAATAGACAAAATGAAGCGAAAGTAGAGGGGATGATTCAAGTTATTTTAGAAGGGGAGCTACTAGAGGATAGAGAAGAGAATTAGAGAGATTGCATGGGTGAGAAATCTAAAATGAACCTTGAAGGCAAACCGAATTTTACCTGGTGGACATAAAAAAACATGAGAGGCCCAGGAAATACTATATGTAAAAAAATCTGGATGCAGGAAAAAATGCAGAGTGTTCAGGAATGTTCAGGAAACACTGTGGTATACAGGGTTTAAGGTGGAGTAAAGTGAGGAAGAGAGAGAGAGTTGATTAGATAAGATGGGATTCCTCTACAAAATACCATGATCGAAGTTCCACTGAGTTTAGTTACCATTAATCATGTACACAGTGGAAATTCATCCAAAGGCTTTGCAGCAGGAGCATGGCGATCACATTTCTATTGTGAAAAGATCACTCTGGAGACATGGGTTAGCAAAGATTGGAGGAGGACTGGTTGGAAACAGGAAAATTATTTAGGAGGCCTTAGAACAGAGATAGACCTCATGTAAGGTGACATCCCAAAGCCAGTATGACAAGGAAGTTTTAGCTTATTTATCAAAACACTTACTGATAATTTTAGAAAACTCTTTAGTATAGAAAATTCTTAATTCTCAATCTTACCATAATGAAATAATCAGAGCAAGATATACCAAAGGTGGTACCCATAGAGTGTGCGGAAAGTAGGGATTTAAGAGTGAAATCAATAGCATCCGATGGCAGGCTGGGAAAGACAAAAAAGAGAAGCTGAACACGACTTCGGAATCTCTGCTTCAGGCTAGAGGGTGAGTAAGTTTAAAATAACTAAAAACTCATTGAAATTAAAATTATAGTAGTATATATGCTCTCTGGAAGCCAGAGGAAAAGCAGAAAAATGACCAAACGTGTATGACTCAGATAAAGATAGGAAGAGAGAGAATCAGCAATTTTGAAAACCAAGTTTCCCACAGTCTAGTATAGGTACATCATGATAAACATCAAGTTAATTAAGACAAGCATTACAAAGGCACCCTGCAAGTTTACTCAATTATGCACAAACACTGGAGTCAGATGGTAGAAGCTGCTGTAAGTACAGGAAAGTAAATCGGTCAGTGAACAAAAGACATGAAGTTCCAAATCCTGCCTGTTTACTCACCTCTCTGAGCTCCTGCCTCTGCCTCTGAAGAACATGAAATAATCCCTGTATGGTGCTGATGTGAAGATAAAATATGATAATAGGTATGAATGCATGTGTCAACTACAAAGACCTTGACCAATGTGAATTATTATTACGATGGTATTATCACACTAAAAGTTATATGCGCTTAGGAAAAACCATCCTAGCTTCCAATTACCCAGTCAAAATATCTACTGGACACTTCTATGACAGCCAGCTGCTTTAAGCCCTGGAGGACAAATAAGGTCCCAGCTGTCACAGAGCTCTCGTGGAGCCAGCATTCTCACAGTGAGAAGGAAAAAAACCACAAGTTATTTACTAATTCAGTGTGGCTTTGGCAAGAGAAAAATCCCTGCTGAAAATTCAGCTCAGTAGTTCTTGGATCCAGTACTAGGCAAGGGATACAAGACATATTTCTCAGTAATGTTGTAGTGTTCATTACAATACCAAAGCTAGAATTAAGGAAAAATATGGAGGTGACGTGGGTTCAAGGATTAATTACTGGATTTCTAAAAACAGAAAAGAGCCAAGAATCCAAAATTAAGAACTAGATTGGGCATGTGAAGTATCTTGCATATGGAGAGTCTGAGGAACCAAGGTGCAGTCTGAATTAGGCATTATTTGCAGGGTCTCACTGACTGAGAATAGCTTTTAAGTGACTGGATTTACACTCAGTTACTCAAGTTGAGGGGTAATGTAAATGTTATCTATTACCTGAGAGCCATTCAGTAAGGAACTGGACCAAATAAAGAGTAAGGGATTGACCCCAGCCTCATAATAAGCACATAATGGGGACCTTTCCTCTAACCCTCCAGACTTATATAGAGCTGTCTTCTGGGCTGCAAATGTCAACCCTCATAAAGTACTAAAGTCATAAAGGGCAAATCATAAAGGTGGGGTTCCTAAAATAAAGTTTACATGAAGAGTAAATAAGTTAAAGGGACATAATAAATAGTAATTAGATGCAATATACTCCGTTAGCACTTGGTGAGAGCTGAGAAATGATCTAAGGCTATTTATAAAATTTATCATTACTGGAAGTATTTTTGGGTCAAAAGTATATTTTAAGGTAGCATAAGTATGAATTCTTATTAGAGGTGAAAACCCAAATTCTGTAAGGTTTTGAAAGTACTACGTTCTTATGAAGTAGTCATAGTTAATCGAGCTAGTTATCTGGGGAAGTGGATGCCACAAAAAAAGAAGATAATCCTTTACTGATTTACTTTAAGTTTTTTCAGATCGAAGTAGCAAATTATCATTACATAAAATTTGGAAGAAAAGAGTCTAAAAAGATAAAGACCTAAACATAACCTTTTGCTCTCCTCTCTTAAGTCCAATCCAACCAACTATGTCTTCTCCTGAGGAATGCAGGGTTGGTTATGGCAACTAGTCAGGTCCTTGTAGATGTCAGCAAGTTAAGCCAGGATCCAGAGTCCCAACTTAAATTGTGGACATACGCTTTCCCATCCTGGGTTTGAAATGTAATTAGACTGGTGCTGGGTAGCCCTGGGACAAGGAAGAAAACACAATGATTCCTGTGGTATTCAAAGATCCTTGGACTCAGAGGAGGTGGAACTTTATTACACTTATGCCAGTAACCCTGAAGCACCTGCCACTCCTTGTCCTTGAGAATCCTGAGAAGCTGAGTTGGAGGACTGAATCCTCTCATGTCTAGGTGAAAAGTAGAGTAGATGAGCAAAAGAATCTTCCTCTCAGTGCTTCAAGAGTTAACTTACAACCTGCCATAACTCAATATCCGTAGCAATGGGAGAAGAGACAGCTAGCCACCCCAACAACCAGACTTGGATTCTAAGAAGAAACTAAAAAGATACTTTCAAAGTAAAATAAGGTGGGAAATGCATGCTAGCTGATAACCCACAGTTTTTAAAAATTACAGTAAACAAAATTGCAGTAAACAAAATCAAAATAAAATAAGGTGGGAAAAGCACACTACCAGAAAACCTATAGTTTTTCAAAATTACAGTGTTATTGTTGTATGAGGAGCAAATAGATCCATGAAGCAAAAAGACCAACGAATATGGGAAATCTGGAAACAGTCTTAGTAGTATGTATGAATGTATTTATAAAGAAGTGGTATCAGAGTATAGGTGCACTAGTCAAATACACGAGACAACTGGCTCTTCTTGTGGAGCAGCAACAATAAACACATCTCTATTTCCACACCAGATATAAAAATAAACTCTAATGTATTAAAGACCTAGATAACAAATGCAAAATTATTTAACATTCAGAGAATAAAGTGAGATAATGCCTTCATGAACCATGTACGAAAGGAATTCTGAAATATGATGTAAACACAAAACTGGAAAGAAATTAACAAAATAGCATTAACAACAAAATGTTTCAGGGCCTAAATTTGTAAAGATGACATAAAACTAAGAATTAGTATCCACTGTGCAATTGAAAAATCCCATATCCTATAAATCCATAGGAAAAATATTAATGACACAATAGAAATATGGACTAGAGATAAATAGAATGGCCAATAAATTGATGAAAAGATGTTCAATTTCTGTATCATTCAAGGAAATGCAAATAAACACAATAATAAACCAATGTATATGTTAGATTAGAAAAATGTAAAATCTGTCCATACTAAATATTAGTGAAATATGTGTAAGATCAACACTCACACATTGGTACAAACTAGTAAAACCCTTTGGAGGGTAATTTGTCAATATCTAATAAAATTGGTGATAGTACTATCATATGATGCGGTAATTCCAGCTCTAGATATGTGTCCTAAAGAAATTTCTGCAAAAGCTTACAAGGGGACTTCCACAAGGATATTAATTATGTCACTGTAATATTAACAAAGGAAACAACCTAAATGTTGATCACTAGAAAAATGAAAACTAAATAATATCTACTAGAAATAGAATATTATGCAGCAATTAAAACATATTATTAGAAATACATGTGCCTATATGTATATATCTAAAAAAATAGTGAATGAAAACTGTAGACAGAAAAAGCCCAAGATGGTAGGGGAGGAGGAGCCTAGGCTTGTTTTGTCCCACAAACACAACTAGAGAACTATCAAATCATCCTAAATAATCCAGAAATTGACCTGAAGACTGACAGAACAAACTCCACAACTAAAGGGAGAGAAGAGGCCATATCAAAAAGGTAGGAAGTTCTGGGGCGCCTGGGTGGCTCAGTGGGTTAAAACCTCTGCCTTCGGCTCAGGTCATGATCCCAGGGTCCTGGGATCCAGCCCCGCATTGGGCTCTCTGCTCGGCAGGGAGCCTGCTTCCTCCTCTTTTTCTCTGACTGCCTCTCTGCCTACTTGTAATCTCTGTCTGTCAAATAAATAAATAAAATCTTAAAAAAAGAAAAAAAAGGTAGGAAGTTCTGAGATATGGTTTAAAAGGAGAAATGGTCAAAGGTGCTGTAAAGGGGAGGGAGCCATGGTCATGGGGAAGGGCAAGAGAGAGAGGAGCACACTGGAAAAACATAAGAACGATTCCCCAAAGACATAGGATTGGAAAATGAGAGGGGCTAAATTTCATGAGTTTTGGCAACCAGTGAGGCATAAAGCCTGGAGTTTTAAAAGTCAGTGGGCTTGGGGTGCCTGGGTGGCTCAGTGGGTTAAAGCCTCTGCCTTCGGCTCAGGTCATGATCTCAGGGTCCTGGGATGGAGCCCGTATCAGGCTCTCTGCTCGGTGGAGAGCCTGCTTCCCCCTCTCTCTGTCTCTGCCTGCCTCTCTGCCTACTTGTGATCTCTGTCAAATAAATAAATAAAATCTTAAAAAAAAAAAAAAAGTCAGTGGGCTAGGCTGGGATAAAGCACAGAGGGCACCATGCTGCTCCTGAAAGGAAGGCAAATAACCAACACAGGGGCAGACATCATGGAGGCGGTGATCTGAGGAATGCCTGGTACACACAGGGAGGACGTTATTCATTCTTCTTGGACCATGCCCTTGAGAGGCAACCTTCACAGAACACTTCTTCTGGAACAAAGAAGATGTCTGGCACCATTTCCCTTTCCTGTCCCTCAACATAAACACAAAACCTCCAGCTGGAAGTAGTACAGCACCTAAGCTGGCTGCCTAACTTGCTTAGATCAAGCCCTACCACCTGCACTCAGGCTGGCAAGCTCTTCTAAATCAAGCTTACCCTTAGTCCCAGGGGGGCTAGCCCCTTCCCCCAGAAAACCAGCACAAACCCATGCCCACATCATGTTTGCCAATCTGAGAGTTCTGCAGGGCCTCAGTTCTGGTGGAGTTGGTATCAGGTCTCATTTCACAAGAAGACCAGAGCACACCTAGTTAAAACTCCCCACACTCAGGCCAGGGACCAAACACTGCCAAGACCAGGCAAAGAGAGCCTCTGTAGACAACTGACCTAAAGGATAGAGCAGCCAAAACGCAAGAGCAGAGTGCATACAACACACACTGAAGACACTCCCTGAAGCACTAGGCCCTGGGCTCTACATGACCTCTTTTTCTTCTTTCTTTTTTTTATTTTAAAGATTTTATTTATTTGGCACAGAGAGAGAGAGAAAGAGATCACAAGTAGGCAGAGAGGCAGGCAGGGGGGTGGGGAAGCAGGTTTCTTGCTGAGTGGAGAGCCCGATTTGGGGCTCAATCCTGGGACTCTGAGACCATGACCTAAGCCAAAGGCAGAGACTTAACCCACTGAGCCACCCAGACACCCCATCTTTTTCATAAAGCCATTACTTTCAGGAGTAGGAGACCTAAGTGGTTTTTCTAACACAGAGAAGAAGGCAGAGACTTAGACAAAATGCCAAGACAGAGGAATTTTTCCCAAATGAAAGAACAAGATAAGGCCATGGCCAGAGATCTAAGTGAAACAGATGTAAGTAACATGCCTGATGAAGAATTTAAAGCGAAAATCATAAAGAATACTCACTGGGCTTGAGAAAAGAGTAGACACATCTGTGAGACCCTAACAACAAAGACAAAGCAGTTTAAAAAAGAATCAATCAGAGATGAGAAATATAATACGTAAGATTGGAAACAGGCTTGATGCAATGAACAGAAGGGTGGGAGAATAAACAGAAGAAGTAGTTAGTGACCTAGAAGACAAAATAATGGAAAAAAGGAAGCAGAACAAGAGAGAGAAAGAATTTTGCAACACAAGAATAAATGGAGGAAACTCAGTGAGTCTGTCAAACATAACAACATTTATAGGAGAGGAGTCCCAAAAGACGAAGAGAAGAAAAAATATACAGAAAATTTATTTCAAGAAATAATAGCAAAAAACTTCCCTAGTCTGGGGAAGGAAACAAACATCCAGATTCTGGAACACAGAAAACCCCAACACAATCAACAAGAGCAGGCTAACACCAACATATCCTGTAATTAAATTTGAAAAATATAGTGACAAAGAAAAATTTCTAAATGGCAACAAGACAAAATCCTTAACTTACAAGGGAAAACCCATAAGGCTATAAGGGTATTTTTCAACAGAAAACTGGCAAGCCAGGAGAGTGGCATGATATATTCAAAGTTCTGAATGGGAAAAAACTGCAACCAAGGATACTCTATGCAGCAAAGCTAACATTGAAAATAAAAGGAAAGACAAAGAGTTTCCCAAGCAACCAGAAGTTAAAGTAATTCATCACCACCTCACCAATCCTTCAAGAAGACATACTCTCCATAAAAAATGATAGAACAAGCAATAAAATGGCAGTAAATACATATCTATCAATAATTGTTTTGAATATCAATGGACTAAGTGCTCCAATCGAAAGATACAGAGTGTCAGAATGGATAATAATAATAATAATAATAATAAAACAAAAACAAATAAACATAAAAAGCCAAGACCCATCTAGATGCTGCCTACAAGAAAGTCATTTGAGACCTAAAGACACCTGCAGATTGAAAGTAAGGGGGTACAGAAACATTTATCATATGTAAGGATGTCAAAAGAGAGCTGGAATAGCAATACTTATATCAGAAAAACTAGACTTTAAAACAAAGGCTGTAACAAGAGACAAAATATGGCATTATATAATCATAAAGGGAACAATTCAACAAGAAGATATAACAATTGAAAATATTTATGCACCCAACATGGGAGCACAGAGATATGTAAAACAATAAAAACATAGAGGAACTAATTGATAATAACACAGTAATAGGAGATTTTAATAACCCACTTACATTAATGGACAGATCATCTAAGCAGAAAATCAACAAAGAAACAATAGCTTTGAATAGGACCAAGTAGACTTACTAGACATATTCAGAACACTCCATCCTAAAGAGGCAGGATACACATTCTTACCAAGTGAATATGGAACATTCTCCAGAATAGATCACATATTAAGTCACAAAGCAGGCCTCAACAAATACAAAAGACTGATATCATACCATGCACCTGTTCTGACCACAACACAATGAAACTTGAAGTCAACCACAAGAAAAAATTCGGAAAGACTGCAAATATATGGAGGTTAAACAACACGCTACTAAACAACAAATAGGTCAAGCAGGAAATTGAAGAAGAAAAAAAAATACATGGAAACAAATGAAAGTGAAAAATACAATAGTCCAAAACCTTTGGGATAGCAAAGGTGGTCCTAAGAGGGAAGTTTTTAGCAATAGTCTACCTCAAAAAACAAGAAAAACCTCAAGTAAACAACTTAATCTTACACAGAGGAGCTAGAAAAAGAAAAACAAATGAAGGCTTAAAACAGCAGAAGGAAGGAAATAATAAAGATCAGAGCAGAAATAAATGATATAGAAACTTTAAAAAAAAAGGAATAGATCAATGAAATCAGGAGCTAGTTCTTTGAAAAAAATTAACAAAATTTATAAATCTCTAATAGACATCAAAAGAAAAGAGAAAGAACCCAAGTAAATAAAATGACAGAAATGCAAACAATTATGAGAATATTATGAAAAACTATATGTCAATGAATTGGACAATGTAGGAGAAATGGATAAATTCCTAGAAACATATAAACTACCAAATTTGAAACAGGAAGAAATAGAAAACTGGAACCAACTGATAACCAGCAAAGAAATTGAATCGGTAATAAAAAAAAAAATTCCAACAAACAAAAGTCCAGGGCCAGAAGGCTCACAGGGGAATTCTACCAAACATTTAGAGAGGAGTTAATATCTATTCTTCTCAAACTGTTCCAAAAAACAGATAAAGGAGAGCTTCCATATTCATCCTGTAAGGCCAGCATTACCCTGATACCAAAACCAGATAAAGACACCACTAAAAAGGAGGACTACAGGCCAATGTCCCCAGTGAACATGGATGCAGAACTCTCAATAAAACACAAGCAAATTGAATCCAAAAATACATTCAAAAAAATCATTCACGACCATCAAGTTAGATTTATTCCTGGGTCGCAAGGATTGTTCAATATTCGCAAATCAGTCAACATAATACACCACATTGATAAAATAAAGGATAAGGACCATACGATCTTCTTAACAGACACAGAAAAAGCATTTGACAAAGTACAACATCCATTCTTGATTAAAAAAAAAAAAAACTCAAGAAAGTAGGGATAGAGGGAACATACCTCATCCCTTTATGGCCTTTAGTACGAATACTAAAGGCCATATTGAAAAAAAACTCATAGCTAAAATCATCCTCAATGGGGAAAAACTGAGAGCTTTTCCTCTACCATCAGGAACGAGACAAGAATGTACACTCTCCCCACTGTTATTTAACATAGTACTGGAAGACTGAGCTTCAGCTATCAGACAATGAAAAGAAATAAAAAGGCATCCAAATCAGCAGAGAAAAAAAAAAATCAAACTATCAGTATTTGCAGATGGCATGATACTCTACGTAGAAAACCGGGATGACCCCACCAAAAAATTACTAGAACTGTTAAATGAATTCAGTAAAGACACAGGATACAAAATCAACATAAAGAAATCTCCTGCATTTCTATACATCAATAATGATGCAATAGAGAAATCAAGGAATTGATTCCATTTGCAAGTGTACTGAGAACCATACCATGCCTAGGAATTAAACCTAACCAAAGAAGTAAAAGATTTATACTCTGAAAACCAAAAAACACTTAAGAAAGAAATTGAAGGTGGCACAAAGAAATGGAAAGACATTCCATGCTCATGGAGTGGAAGAGCAAATACTGTTAAAATGTCTATACCACCAAAAGCAATACACATTTACTGTAATCCCTATCAAAATACCACAGCATTTTTCACAGAGCTAGAAGAAATAATCCTAAAATGTGTATGGAACCACAAAAGACCCCAGATAGCCAAAGCAACTTTGAAATAGAAAACCAAAGCTGGAGGCATCACAATTCTGGACTTCAGTTTCTATTACAAAGCTGTACTGATCAGGACAGTATGGTACTGGCACAAAAATAGACACACAGATCAATGGAACAGAAGAGAAAACCCAGAAATGGATGCACAAATATATGGTCAGTTAAACTTCAACAAAGCAGAAAAGAATATCCAATGGAAAAAATATGGCCTCTTCAACAAATTGTGTTGGGAAAACTGGGGAGCAATGTGTAAAAGAATGAAATTGGACCACTTTACTAAACCATACACAAAAATAAATGGAAGACCTAAGCATGCAACCTGAAACTATCAAAATCCTAGAGGAGAACACAGGCAATAATTGATGTCAGCTGTAGCAACTTCTTTCTAGATACGCCTCCTTAGGCAAGGGAAACTAAAGCAAAGATGAACTATTGGGATTTCATCAAGATAAAAAGCTTCTGCACAGGAAAAGAAACACTCAACAAGTGTAAAAGGCAACCTTTGGAATGGGAAAAGATATTTACAAGTGACATATGTGATCCAGGGTTAGTATCCAAAATAGAGAAATAACTTAAACTCAACATTCAAAAAACAAATAATCCAATTAAAACCAGGCAGAATACATAAATAGACACTTTTCAAAGAAGACATCCAGATGGCCAACAGACACATGAAAAGATGCCCAACATTGCTTATCATCAGGGAACTACAAATCACAACTATGCTGAGATATAACCTCACACCTGTCAGAATGGCGAAATCAACACAAGAAACAACAGGTGTTGGCAAGGATGTGGAGAAAGGGGAACTCTTTTGTATTGTTGATGGGAAAGCAAATTGGTGAAGTTACTCTGGAGAACAGTATGAAGGTTTCACAGAAACTTAAAAATAGCACTACACTACAACCCAACAACTGCAGTACTTAGGATATTTACTCAAAGGCTACAAAAACATTTATTAAAAGGGATACATATACCCCAATGTTTACAGCAGTATTATCTACAACAGCCCAATTATGGAAAAAACCCAAGTACCCAGTGACTGATGAATGGATAAAGAAGAGGTAGTGTATGTTATATATATACAACAGACTATTACTCAGCCATAAAAAAGAATGAAATCTTGTCATTTGCAAAGACATGAATGGAGCGAGAGAGTATTATGCTAAGTGAAATTAGTCTGTCAGAGAAAGACAAATACCAGATGATTTCACTCATGTGGAATTTAAGAAACAAAACAAATGAGTAAAGGGAGAAAAAAAGAGATAGAGAGGCAAATCAAGAAATAGAAACTTAACTACAGAAAACAAACTGATGGTTCCTGGAGGGGAGGGGTGTGGGGAGATGCCTGAAACAGGTGATGGGGATTAAGATGTGAACTTCTCAAGGGGTGCCTGGACAGGTCAGTCAGGTGAGCGTCCCACTCTTGATTTTTGACTTGGATAGTGGGATTGAGCCCTGTGTATTGGGTTCCATGCTGAGCCTGAAAACTGCTTGAAATTCTCTCTCTACCTCTCCCTCTGCCCCTCCCCTATCCCTCATGGGTGCTCTCTAAAAAAAAAAAATAAAGAAAAAATGAAGAAAAAAATTTTTAAAAAGTGCACTTGTCATGATGAGGACCACAAGGTGTATAGAATTGTAGAATCACTCTATATGGTACACTTGAGACTAATATTACACTGTGTGTTAAGTAGAATTTAAATAAAACAAGAAAACTGCAGATAAACATACATGATTCCTTAAAGATTAAATACAAACACAACATTTATATACTTTTATGATAATATACATATGTATGTGTACTAAAAAATTAAAAATATAACCAAGAAGAATGCATGTCACTTTTAGATGGTAATTATCTCTAGGGAGAAAAGTGTAGGGGGAATGAGAATAAGAAGTGATACAGGGACACCTGGGTTGTTCATTCGGCTCAGGTCGTGATCTCGGGATAACGAGACTGACCCCTGCATCACGCTCTGCAATCAACTTAAGATTTTCTCCCCCTCTATCTCTTCCCCTCCCCCTTCTCACGCTCTGTCTTTCTCTCAAATAAATAAATCTTAAAAAAAAAAAAAATACAAAGAGAACTCCAATTTTAACCAAGTTTTCAATATTATAATTCTTAGTAAAAAGAAACTGGTGCAAATATAGTTGAATATTAATATTAAATATTTACTAAAAGGATCCTGGTATTTGGGCATCTGTTGCTTTTTTTTCTGTATATTTTTTCTGTGGTTGTATTGTTTCATTAAAATGTGAAATAAGACAGATTTAAAATAACAGGCCAAAATTTACCAGGCAATGCAAACAAAGTTGTAGTGATAACACTGATATCAGATAAATTGTAATTTAAGAATAAAACCCAAGATACAATAAAATAAAAATTAAGGCAAAACTTGATCAAGAATATATTTATTACAGTTATACACCTGGGTATAGCATTAAACAAAGCAACTAATTATAAAGAGAAAATTCAAGTATTGAACACAAGTGAATTTAACATAAGATTATTGTTGAAAATGTTATAATACTCCCTTAATAACTAGAGGGATCTAATATATATGAGAAAAAATAGTGATTACAAAAACTTCAGTTTATATGTGTATATACTATATATTTTATATATTCTTAGTAACTTATAAATCAGTAAGATATTTGTGAGAGATATAATGTTGATTAGGTCTCTGGCATTGAATAAAATACTAAAATATTTTTAAAACAAATGTTTTTTAGCTCATATTTTCTAATATAATAAATTAAATAAGAAATAATGGATTTTAAAGCAATTTAATACTGATTAGCTACCTAAAACTTCAAAAGACTTTCCTCAACAAGCTTTGGACCAAATGAAAAGAATCAAACCTGAAATTGTGAACTACCCAGAAAAAAAATAGTTGAAACCTTTAAAAAACTGTGGGATATAAGTAGAGAAAAAGGTCTACATTTAAATAAAAAATTTTGTTCATCTTCTTAACAAATAAAAAAATCTTTTTTTTTTTTTAAAGATTTTATTTATTAGAGAGAGAGAGATGGAGCACAGGCAGGCAGAGAGGCAGGCAGAGGCAAAGGGAGAAGCAGGCTCCCTGCCGAGCAAGGAGCCGATGTGGGACTCGATCCCAGGACGCTGGGATCATGACTTGAGCCGAAGGCAGCCGCTCAACCAACTGAGCCACCCAGGCGTCCCAACAAATAAAAAAATCTTAAATGAAACAAGAAAGCAATCAGTTTAACAGCAAAAATTTGTAAAATTGAAATAAGAACAAAAATACATAAAAAACTAGGTTAAAAGGAAGAAAGTCCCAGAAGCCTAATTAAGAATACAAAAGAAAGAGCAAACATCAATATAACTAGGAATGGAAAAAGGGACATAATCATAGCTATTAAAAGATTAAAATAATTACATGAGAAACTGTTGGTAACTGATTTGTAAATTCTTAGGAAATAAATAATTTTTCAAAAGTATTAATTACTATAATTGTCCATAGAAGAAGTATTGAGAAGAATCCATCTTAGAAGAGATTGGAAAAGTGAAAAAAATTCTATCATTTTCAAACGCTTTAAGAGCATGTGACTGCATAGACAAGTTTACTGACATTTTAAAAGGCAATGACTCTTAATAGATGTTTCCATATATTTTTTTAAGATTTTATTTATTTATTTGAAGGAAGAAAGAGAAAAAGACAGAGAAAGCAAAAGAGACCATGAGTGGGGAGAAGAGGGTGAAGCAGGCTCCCAGCTGAGCAGGGAGCCCATGCAGGGCTCTATCCCAGGACTCTGGGATCATGACCTGGGCTGAAGGCAGTGGCTTAACCCACTGAGCCACCCAGATGCCCTATGTGTTTCAATATTAAGAGTAAGAAATGACAGCTCTCAAATATAGCTGTATCAACACCAAATATAGATAAATAACAAAACCATAGAGTAGCCCATATATGAAAATTCTAAATTCTTACATGAAAATTCTTAATATGTTAATATTACATGCAGAAACTTGGAGGACCTGAATAGACACTTCTCTAAAGAACATGTGCTAATTCCCGAAAAGTACACAAAAAGATGCTTGACTTTGTTAGCCATCTGGGAAATGCAAACCAAAACCACAATGGGATATCACTTCAAGCCCATTAGGACAGCTATAATCAAAAAGTCAGATGACAAGTGTTGGTAAGGATGTGGAGAATTTGAAACAATTATACTTTTCTGGTAGGAATGTAAAATGGTATAGCCATCTGTGTAAAACTGTTTGATAGTTACTCAAATGGTTAGATGTAGAATTATCATAGGACCTGTCAGTTCTACTCATAGGTATAAACAAAAGATAATTAAAAATATATATTTAAATGAAGACTTGGACAGAAATATTTATAGCGGACTGATTAATAATAAATGTATGGAAGTAACCCAAAATCAATTAACTGATGAACTAAAAAACTCACACGCAAACACACACACACACACACACACGAGTGGAGTTATTATTTGGCCATGGGAAGGAATGAGGCACTGATATGTACTAAAACATGGATATCAACCTTGAAAAACCTTATGTTTACTGAGAGAAGCCAGACACAAGAGCCCACATAATACAGGATTCTATTAAAATGGGATACCAGACTAGGCAAATCCAGAGAGCCAGAAAGTAGTGTAATGTTTGCAGGTAAAGGGGTTATGGGGGTGACTGCTTAATGGATTTGTGGTTTCTTTTTGGGGTGATAAAGATATCTAACATTAGAAATTGGTAATGGTCGTGGGGTGCTTGGGTGGCTCAGAGGGTTAAAGCCTCTGCCTTCAGCTCAGGTCATGATCTCAGGGTCCTGGGATCGAGCCCCGCATCGGGCTCTCTGTTCAGTGGGGAGCCTGCCTCCCCCTCTGCCTACTTGTGATCTCTCTCTGTCAAATAAATAAATAAAATCTTTAAAAAAAAAAAAAAAGAAATCGGTAATGGTCGTACAACTTTGTGACTATATGAAAAGCCCAGTGACTTATAAACATTATATAGGGAATTTCATGGCATTTGAATTATATCTCAATAAAGGTGTTTTTAAAAGCTTTCAAAAAGAACAGAATTAATACACTATGAATAAGGTAGATTTATTCAAAGAATAAGATGACTCAACATCATTAATAAAGAAAATAATCAACAGTCCTCAATCTTAGTCCACTATGGGAGAGAAATCAATAGATGCAGACTTTTATGACCTGCTTTTTTCCAATGAAAAGCATGTTTATAACATTCATCCATATTATTGGAAATATCTGATTATTTCTAATAATTACATTAGCATTAATTAATATTAATTCCTAATATCACATGGTGTGAATATGCCATATTTTATTCATCTATTCTTCCATTAATGAATATTTACACTGCTTCCAGATTATTCCCATTATAAATAATATTGAGGAGACAGGTCTTACATATCCCCAGTACACATATTGGTAGGTGCCTCTTTAGGATAAACCAAGAATAAGATAACTAGCTGGCAGGATGCCTAGTTTCCAAAATATATAGTATGATGCCATTTTTCTGAACCTCAAAAACCAGTAAAAACCTATATTTATTTACCTGTGCCTTTGTGTTGAAATTATATATTTATATATATATATTTAAAGATTTTATTTATTTATTTGACAGAGATCACAAGTAGGCAGAGAGGCAGACAGAGAGGAGGAAGCAGGCTCCCTGCTGAGCAGAGAGCCCAATACAGGACTCGATCCCAGGACCCTGGAATCATGACCTGAGCCGAAGGCAGAGGCTTTAACCCACTGAGCCACCCAGGCGCCCCATGAAATTATATATTTTTAAATGTAAGGGAATAATAAATATGCAATTCTGAAAAGACTTTCCAAGTAAGGATAAAGGACAAAAGGACAGAATATGAGCGATGAACAAGAAAAAGATAACTTCAAATTATGGGTAATGCTGTTCTTTATATTTTAAGTTGGATGGTTTATTCACAAATGTTCACTTTATATGCCTCTCAACACAAATATGAATTACAAATGCTGTTTTGTAAGAATATTCTAAAACAATAAATGCTTAAAAGACATTTGATAAAATTTGGTAACTATCCCAAATAAAAATTCTAGACAAAATAGAATACAACCTGCTGGGGACACCTGGGTGACACCTGGGGAGGGGCCGGCTCCTGGGAAGCGGCGGAGCACAAAATCAGAACTTTTAAAAGTCGGATCCACGGAGGGACATCACTCCAGAGGCTAAACTGGGGTGAAGACCTCACGGGGACAATGTGGACTCAGGTCCCACGGGGTCACAGAAGGATCGGGGGTGTCTGAGTGTCGCAGAGCTCACAGGTATTAGAGCGGGGAAGTCGGCTGTGGAGACAGAGCTGAGATTTCCTGGTGGTCTGTGACACGGACCGGTGCTCTGTGGCACTGGCCGGTGCTCTGTGCGAGGGGTCCCCACAAGATCCGGGGAGACTCCAACCCGGGAGAGCTCAGGGATCTACGGGGTTCGGAGACTCCAGGTGGGACTCTGCCAGAGACAGAGACGCTTGGTCACAGGCTGGGTGAGCTCCGAGCGCTCCCAGAAGCCAGTGAGACGGGACTGCTTACGCACGATTTTCTCTGAGCGCGGTCTGCGGGCGTGCGCGGTCTTCGGGCGCGCGCGGTCTCCGGCGCAAACGTGGGCTAGGGAGACTGGAGGGATTAAACGCTTTTCTCTGAAGGCGCACTGAAGACTGGGGCCCCTAGCTCTCGGCTCCTCTGAACCGGAGATTGGGAGGCCGCCATTGTCATTCCCGTCCTCCAGAACTCTACAGAAAGCGCGTTCAGGGAACAAAAGCTCCTGAAAGCAAACCTGAGAGGATTACTTAGCCCGGCCCCTGGTAAGGGCGGTGCAACTCCGCCTGGGGCAAAGACACCTGAGAATCACTACAACAGGCCCCTCCCCCAGAAGATCAAAGAAATCCAGCCAAGACCAAGTTCACTTAACAAGGAGAACAGCGGATTCTTATCTGGACAAAATGACAAGGCGGAAAAACTCACCACAAAAAAAAGAGCAGGAGACAGGACCGAAGGCTAGGGACCTAATCAATACAGACACTGGTAATATGTCAGATCTGGAATTCAGGATGACGATTCTCAAGGTTCTAGCCGGGCTCGAAAAAGGCATGGAAGATATTAGAGAAACCCTGTCAGGAGAAATAAAAACCCTTTCTGGAGAAATAAAAGAAATAAAGTCTAATCAAGTTGAAATAAAAAAAGCTCTTAATGAGGTGCAATCAAAAATGGAGGCTCTTACTGCTAGGATAAATGAGGCAGAAGACAGAATTAGTGATATAGAAGACAAAATGGCAGAGAATAAAGAAGCTGACCAAAAGAGAGACAAACAACTACTGGACCACGAGGGGAGAATTCGAGAGATAAGTGATGCCATAAGACGAAACAACATTAGAATAATTGGGATTCCAGAAGAAGAAGAAAGAGAAATAGGAGCAGAAGGTATACTGGAGAGGATTATTGTAGAGAATTTCCCTAATATAGCAAGGGGAACAAGCATCAAAATCCAGGAGGCGCAGAGAACACCTCTCAAAATCAGTAGGAACCAACCCACACCCCGCCATCTAATAGTAAAATTTACAAGTCTTAGCGACAAAGAGAAAATCCTGAAAGCAGCACGGGACAAGAAGTCTGTAACGTACAATGGTAAAAATATTAGATTGGCAGGAGACTTATCCACAGAGACCTGGCAGGCCAGAAAGAACTGGCATGATATATTCAGAGCACTAAACGAGAAAAACATGCAGCCAAGAATACTTTATCCAGCTAGGTTATCATTGAAAATAGAAGGAGAGATTAAAAGCTTCCAGGACAAACAAAAACTGAAAGAGTTTGTAAACACCAAACCAGCTCTACAGGAAATATTGAAAGGGGTCCTCTAAGCAAAGAGAGACCCTAAAAGTATTACCAGAAAGGAACAGAGACATTATACAGTAACAATCACCATACAGGCAATACAATGGCACTAAATTCATATCTCTCAATAGTTAGTTACCCTGAATGTAAATGGGCTAAATGCCCCAATCAAAAGACACAGGGTTTCAGAATGGATAAAAAAACAAAACCCATCAATATGCTGCCTACAAGAAACTCATCTTAGACCTGAAGACACCTCCAGATTGAAAGTGAGAGGGTGGAAAACAATTTACCATGCTAATGGACTTCAAAAGAAAGCTGGGGTGGCAATCCTTATATCAGATCAATTAGATTTTAAGCCAAAGACTATAATAAGAGATGAGGAAGGACACTTCATCATACTCAAAGGGTCTGTCCAACAAGAAGATCTAACAATTTTAAATATCTACGCCCCTAACATGGGAGCAGCCAACTATATAAACCAATAATAACAAAATCAAAGAAACACATTGACAAGAATACAATAATAGTTGGAGACTTTAATACACCCCTCATTGAAATGGACAGATCATCCAAGCAAAAGATCAACAAGGAAATAAAGGTCTTAAATGACACACTAGACGAGATGGACATCACAGATATATTCAGAACATTCTACCCCAAAGCAACAGAATACACGTTCTTCTCTAGTGCCCATGGAACATTCTCCAGAATAGATCACATCCTGGGTCATAAATCAGGTCTCAACAGGTATCAAAAGATTGGGATCATTCCCTGCATATTTTCAGA